>JARKIC010001997.1:0-83354 GCA_029378375.1 Mycena olivaceomarginata | reverse complement strand
CCCAATAGGTCTGCAGCTTAGACCCCAAGATCAGGTTTCAACTGTGAGAAGGTCACGTAGTGGTGTCATGTGAGTCCCATGCCGCTAGACACGTCTGTATCCATACAGAAATGTTGTACAAAAAAAAAGAGGAACCCAGGCAATTCATGACAGATGGCGGTGGGGTGGTCATGGTATGGAAGAAAGAACAATTGATAAAATCAGTGTCGGACTGATACCTCTGTGCCTTCCAAACATGGACAGTGTCGCAGCTTGTCCTCACTACTTCAGACTGGTGGGTTTTTCACGACAGTGTCAGACCTCAATGAAATACACCTATGAGTCTGAGAGTGAGAGTGTCACCATTAACACATCCCCTATCACATTCTTGTCAATCAAAACATATTATTACTCTGCCATCTCCTTGGAGCCATTTTTGAGGGGACCTATATCAATGTTGCAAAGAATTTATAGTCGTTTATCAGATGTTGAACAAGGTCATAAATAAATATTATGAATTTCGAAAGCATCTCTGCATTCATCAATAGTGTGGGAATCTTTTTTTTTTTTTTTTGGAGTGTTTGGGATAATGAGACCTAGTCTGCAGAAGCATTGCAAGGTCATCCACTTGTGTTGCTGGTGGTGGACCAGACATTGCCGGGGAAGTCTGCTCAGGAGGAAATGCCATTACGCACAATTAATTAAACCAGAGCTTAGAGGGAAAGGAAGCTTTGTCCTCTGACACACGGGACAAACCGAAACATATTGTTTGGCGTCCGACAGCAGAGAGGGCCAGTAGTAGTTTCGGGTTACTAGTTCTGCCATTCGGAATTGTCCCGGGTGTCCTGAAATATAGTCATTGTGGTGTACCCGTAGAATCCAGTGTTGTAGATCCCCAGTTGGGGGGATGTATACGGTTCAATACCGGTTATGAACCCATCCTCGTGTTCTTCCCAGCCCTCGGCCTTCTCTTCTAGTGCCTTCTTCACCACATCTTCCCAATCTGCTTTCCCAGCTTTAATGTCTTCCATGAATCAATCATCCGCCATGTTGTCCAAGACCGCCGGCATAGCTTCAAAAATTCCTCGCCATCCATCCTCCAGAAGTACTGTTCCGGCAGCAGCACAAGATTCGAATTATCCTGCACCCCCTTCTCATGACCGCTTCGCCTCGAAAGTGCATCGGTTTTCGCATGCTGTTTCCTGGGTTTATGGATGAGTGTAAAGTTGTATTCACTGAGCTCCAAAGACCATCAGGCCTGTTGTCTATTAAGTTTCTTCGTGGCGGTGAAGCATTCCAGATCCTCGTGGTCAGCCCAGATCCCAAACCTCAGTTGACTGCCCTGGAGATAGTGCCGCCACTTGTAGAGGGCCCACATGATAGCCAGCATTTCTTTGTCGTGAATGTTGTAGTTCCACTCGGTGTCGTTTAGCCCCTTGGACATGAACACAATCAGAACCCATACTCCATTCTGGCACTTACCCCAGAATAACCGTGCTTAAAACCGCATAGTTGCTATTGAAAAAAGCCTTATTCCAACCTTGCACACCCTCTTGACAGGTGATATGTACCCTACTTCTCCGAACACACACACATGAGTATTAGGATTAGGATTTGTGATTTGTTTTGGTTTTGGTTGGTTTGAGTAGAGTGACTAGTTCGCTTTTCTCACTAGTCAATCCATTAGATTTCACGGCTGTACCCTAGTGCACCGTTTCACCGTATCTGGGGATGGGCCTGATGCTATTCAGGAGAGGACTGTCTCTGGTGCACAGGGCTGGTTGTGCAGTGTTGACATACAAGAGGCTTCCCTTATGTGCAGTGACACAGACCTCCCCACACACCAGAGTGCACCCTTGCACCTATCCCTCACCCGCAGAGAGGATGCTGACTCCCTTGTGCAGAACAGAGCCCTTGTCCTCGGCTCTCGATGCCACGTCTCACGATATGGTGCCAAATTGCCGTCGTGACCCTATGCTCCCACCCATGCACCCCTCTTGCTTACTTGCTTATTCCCTCCCTCCATATCCTACACACCAGTGCCCACCCTCGGGGGGCCTATACCCCAACTACTCTATGCCTCTGCCCACTTGCTTACCTCACCACAGGGCTCTGCGCGATTCACTTAAATTGCAGCCGTCTGACTTAGCTGATGTCAGTGGCCGGACATGTTTTCGAGGACTCAATAGATACTGTTTATCTCCCTACTAGCTACGTAGCGCCGTGTGTGTAGAAGTATGCCCAATGTGCCGCTTGCGATGAGGAGCAAATTGATGATTTAAAAAAAAAAAATTGTTAAGCCTGTTACCACCAGTCTACCAAGTATGCGAGAGTGTACGGTGTATACGCAGCTCGCAAAGTATATGGAGTCTCTGAGAGTACATGGAGGACAGCAGAATATTGAAAACATATTGTGACCATGTTACATAATATGTTTCGAGCAATGTACATGATGTACAACAAGTAATGGATTGAACAAGAGGGAAAATACATTTCAAATGTTCATGACTATGCTCATGTGTACACATGCTGAACACATCTCCTGCAAAGCAGAACTGGCACTCCCAAGGGGCTTCCAACCTGCAAAATCCACACCATACCTCTGAATTTTTCTCAGAGGAATTGGAGACCAAAGAGTCAGGGCATTTTGAATTGTTTGATTCCTTCTGGGGTATCCTCGGCGCTGGGCTCAGAGCATCAAATTGGAATCAGACATGGTTCAATACACTGATCTGACTCAGTTTGGGCCACACCTTGCACTGTGAAGCCATGTGGCCGTTTTCTGTGGAATATTTCAAAACAGTTGGGGCATTTTAAATTTCAAATCATTCATTTCCTTCCATGGAATCCTCAGCGCTGGGCTGAGGGCCTCGAATTGGGATCAGACATGCTCCACCACACTGATCTGACCCAGTTCATCACACATTATTGTGCCATGACTGCATGTGCCCATTCCCGTGAAATATTTCACAAGAGTCTGGCAATTTCAAATCAGTTGGAATCCTCAGTGCTGGGCTCAGGGCCTCAAACTGGGATCAGACATGCTCCACCACACTGATCTGACTCAGTTTAGGACAGACATTGTGCTGTGATGGCATGTGGCCATTCTTCTGAATCAAGACGGGTGAGTTTCAACAGTGTTGGGGGCCATCATTGGTGACCTGCTGATCCTATACAAGTGGAAGATGTGTTCAAAATCCCTAATCATGTTGCAGTAGTACATTTGGGCGGTTTCGGCCACCAAGGGCAAGCTTAGTCATCTGTTTACACATGTTGTAGGCAGATTCGGGCTTGCCTTATCCCTTGCATCGCGACACTGTGGGATCGTCTCTCGACCAGCGCCAGCGGATCCAGCCATCCTACCGCAATGTCTGCACAGCAAACTAAATGTGAGAAGCAGAATTTCCAACCAGGCTGATTTTCAACTGATTACCATAGTGCCAGTTCCTCTTTGCAGCAGATGTGTTCCACCTGTGTACACATGAGCATAGTTCATGAACATTTGAAATGTATTTTCCCTCCTGTGCAATTCATTACTTGTTGTACATCATGTACATCGCTCGAAACATATTGTGTGTCATGATTTGTTTTCAATATTCTGTTGTCCTCCCTGTTGAATGCATTTAAAAATGCATCCTCCATCTTTTCCGGTTACACATCCGACATACATATAGAGTAAAATCTAACACATGCCAATTTGAAACTTTTTTTGCGTTTTGCACAAGCACACATTCAAAAAACATTTTGAACCCTCTTCAGGTCTTTTCGAAAGTATGTTATATGGCAGCCATGGACAGTAAGGAAATACAATTTCAGATTTAATTCCATGCACGACTCTCTTCTGGTCTTGCAGACTATGCAGGCGTTAATAAACTTTTAGCAAATAGCTAGATGCTAGGAAAAGAGCCCACTTGTGAAAATTTCCGAAAGTCAAACCGTGATAGACATTTCAGACACCAGCATGGATTGCGAGTAAAATCTCATGATGCTAGCAGCTCATTGAACTCCAGCATCGACATCGCAAAATAATTGATACGTAACTGGGCAAGTAGCGGGACTTTCAAGGGGAAATCCGACTCGATGCATCTGAACTGCGAACGATAATTAAACTATCTAGGAGAAGGGAGTGAAAATGGTGCATCGCTGTTACATGGTGTGTATCGCAGAAAGTGCAAAAATTGAATCCGCAATTCTGACCCACTTCGCAAACGCGAGACGCGTTCCGGCTGCAGAACAGGATAGCGGGGAGTAGGACTTAACGAACTCGAGGTACAGCACGATGATGTCTGGTAAAAGCACTTACCGGGTGGCAGAAATGTGTCCTCAGTGCCTCAGCTTGTTGGCAGGAAGTAAATTCAATTCGACACAGCACATGCGACAACACCTACAATACTGGGGACCATACCTGGAGCATTCGAGTTCGAGTTAGCCGCAATACAAAACCTAATACCATCTGGAAGAATACTGCTCGCCGCTTTGCATCGCCACAGGACCTTGAAAGACTGGAATACCCGAATGGGCCCATCAGCGTGCATGACACTGAGTTCCGCCGACCTAAATTTCGCAATGCGGAGGGTGAGAAGATGGTTCTTATGTGTTACGGAAGCAATAAGAGACAACTCACGAGTCACGACCCTAGAAGCCCGTTGGATGCCTGCTCGGAACTTTCCTGCTGCTGCTGGCATCAGAAGCCATCCGAACTCTTGCGTCCAAGTCTTGGGCATTAGGATCTTGAGTGGCCGGAGTAGGTTGATAATAGGAGACCGTCCAAACAGCTTGCAACCGAGGGCCGCAGACCCGGAGGTATTCAGAAGATTGCTGGAGGATTTGATGGTGACCTCGTTGCGGCGTGGAGACCTTGCGGCTTTCGGAACGGAAACCCCAGAAGCCTTGAGCATTGTAATTGACTCCCCGAGCACCGAGCGCGGTAGGACTTGCCAGTGAGACAATGCGCCTGGAATTGAAATGGAGTGCCTGGGATTCATTGCGAGTTGTTGAATCTTGCGACTTGTTCGACCAGCGAATCAAACCAACGGGGGATGAAGATTTTGCGGGACAGAGACGATGATGGGGCGAAGAAAGGAGCGTGATGGGAAACACATCTGCTGTCCCTTTGAACGGGTCTTGGGCGCTCCATCAGAGGGCACGAGTTCAGCGTCGGTGGTTCGGCGAAGTTGAAAATAGTCTCCAGTTTCCCAGACAAAAGCTAATGTTTGATCTACAGGTCAGCTGGATATCCAAAAGAACTTGTTGGAGCCTGCAAGCTGTCGGGATACAATCTGATTCGTCGGAACTCCTTACAATACGAGGAATCTGCGCAAGTACCAGCCGAACTCGCGGAAACGCAGCGGACTGCTGGACGGAGAAGACGAAGATGGGGGAAGAGAAGAATCAAATATGTATCGGACAGGTAGGCGTGCCTTTTGAGCGGGTGTTGTGCGCTCCATCCATTGACATGTGGTTGCCTCAGAATGGAATCGAGTTCGTACGGAAGAGCCAAAATATGATGCCGAGAGATAAAGGTGGGCGCTTGATGAGCGCTCCGTCGAAAACAAACAGCTGTATCCCCGGGAATCAGCGGTGGCGTGCGAGAAGAAACAGGGACAATCTGATTCAATGGCTCTGCTTAATATACGGGTAATGCTTAATATACGGGTAATAATAATAATGTGTCAAGAGAAGTTCTTCCAAAGTGACCGGTGGACTGATACATCAGCTTCTTTGTCCACGTCACGAGGACGCCACGACTTGACTCTCACTATAGTTTGCAATCTCGACTGCACCCTCAAGAATGCCTCCAGTGAACCAAAGGTGAGAGACCCAAAGCAATTCCACCGCCAGCCCATATCTCACATGCCATAGTCTCAGTGTACAGATATCCAGTCAGTCCCATCGCTTTGGTGTGCAGTGCTCTGATTTCAATCAATAATAATACAGGTATATCTGCGACCGACCTCCGAGCTTCAAAGACAAAAAACTGTGTTGTCAAAGTCCGGTTGGATGGTACGACGATCAGGAAAGCGGATCTGAAGAATGCCCACTGCAAAATTGAATTTGATCCCCCCTAGTGCGTTGTGGAAACATGGCATTATTCTCATCGCTACACACCGTTTTACAGTTCTCTCGAGAGTGGCTCTGCTCTAAAGGTTGAGCTTGTTCAGAGCAGCCGCTTGCCAACATCTCGCACGGTGCTCACCGCGATCGAATTCACTGTCATAGTCGCCAAGGGAATTCTTGAAACTCAGAAAGTATCACAGTTGACTGGTGCGTGTATTGGCACCAATGTTATCCGGTGATGTTCATCAGGTACATCCAGATCACGTCTTCATCAACCCATCCGCAGAGTTCCATATCAGTTTTAGTATGGTATGTGGTGAATATAACTAGCATGCACAATCTCTGACAAGTGCTTCAAGGAGCCAACTGCGACCGTGAATATCCTGAGTGCAGGAATTGCCCGTGCTGCAGAGTTGCAGAGTGTTTTGGACCACTTAGGGAAATGCTCCAAGTTCTTACAAACATTCTTTGCTTTGGGTCTCGCAGCAAGTGAGGCAAGTGTGATAATTGGAGCCACAAGCATCCATTTAAACTCATTTTGATCAGGCAAATTTAATTGCTAAGGCAGTTTTTGCAAATGTGGATCAAATCTACAAGGTATTCCAGGTCTTCACACTTCCAAAATGTACACTTGCTGATTTTGAGGAAACACAGCTGCTGCAGGAGCAACATAAATGTGATGCAGACATAACTGCTCTACTTCAGGATATGACCAATGTCTTGGCCTGCATTACTGATGTGGAGCAGTTTTGCCAAGTCTGCTCAGCTGAAACAAGCCATGGAAGAGGTCAATCCCATTGTTCGTGCAACCGGAAATTTCATCACCAAATACAGTACTCAATCTCTCAAGTGTTTGTTTCATTCTTGGTTCTGTCATTCCATGTATCTCATTTTAAATGCTAGCGAGGATCCTTTCCCTCACTCTTGGCACCGAGACAAGGGAAGAACTGGACAAGCTTACTAGCCAGTTTCGGTCCTTCAGACATAAATTTGATCGTGGTCTCACTGTGCAGTCTGGAATGAGCATAGCAATGATGGAGATACAGCTCAAAGTCCTATTGGACAGCACCAGTGAGTGACTAGTGAATCTATACACTACTCCTGACAAATCAAAAAAGAGCAAGACCAGCAAGACCAGCAACTGCAGAGTCTCAGACTGAATGCCCCAGAAATAAAACAGGGTCCTGAGCCATGCATGCATGGGACTCGGCTTGACATTCTCAAGAGCATTCATGATTGGGCAAATGACTTGGATGGTCCCAATATTTTCTGGCTCCATGGGTATCCTGGCACTGGAAAATCAGCTATTGCAGTGACGGTTGCAAAACAGCTCCAGGAGTCTGGGCATTTAGCATCCAGCTTCTTCTTCAAACGTGAAGAGTTTTTGTCTCAGACCCCAAAGCATCTTTGGTGTTCGGTGACATATGATCTTGCAGACAAATACCGTGAGATTCGGAGTAAAGTGATTCTGGAATTGAAGTCTGTGGAAGTTCGCTCATATCTCACAAGCTCTGAGGATATTTTTGAGAGGCTCATCATCAAGTCTCTGCAGGATCCCCTCTCAGTGCCTCCTGGGAGGATGCCTATACTGGTCATTGATGCACTGGATGAATGTGGGGGTCTGACAGAATCCTGGTCCTACCAGAAGCAGGTTCTGTGGGCACTCAGTCGCTGGAAACATGTGCCATCACAGATGAAACTCTTTGTCACTAGTCGCAATGAGAAAAACATACACTCTGTGCTGGGCTCGATGGGATCACAGTGCAAGGTTCTTGAAGTTGGAGAAAAGACCACCCCAGAATCATACAAGGACATTGAGAATTATCTGTGTCAAGAGTTTGATGATATTCGGAGTGAGTATCAATCACTCCCGCATCCTTGGCCAACCTCACAAGACTTGAAACTTCTCACTGATGCAGCTGCTGGATTATTCATCTGGGCCAGCACTGTTTTGAAGCTTGTGAGGGATCGTCAACCCAAAAGAGAGCTTGAACGGATAATACAGACACTGAAGGAGGAACAACAGAATGAGGAGCACAATATGAATCAACTAGACCATCTCTATCAAAGTCTTCTAATCTCAAAGTTTTTGTCAACCACCGATGTGGAGGTATTTAAACAGGTGGCTGGAGCCATACTTGTGGCACAGATCCCACTGACATTGGAAGATATGCATGCCCTAGTTCCATCATTAACCAGCCAGGACCTTGAATTTGTGTGCAGACAGATGAGCTCTGTTCTGGATTCTGAATCAGGCCTTCGATTTGTACATCAGTCATTTGTTGATTTTCTTGTCAACCTTCCAAATGAATCACCATTCAGTTACAAAAGAGGGTACATGAACAGCGAATGGCATCTGCCTGTTTCCAGACTATGGCAAAGGAATTGAGATTCAACATTACTGGGGTTAAAAGCTCATATTTTCGGACTGATGTTATACCTGGTCTGGCACAGAAAGTTTCCAATCACTTGTACTATGCATGCCGATTTTGGTCTGCACATCTCCAGATTGTGGTGGAGAAGGAATCCCTGCTGGCAGATATTTTAGGATTCATGCACACGCAGCTGTTATTCTGGCTTGAGGTACTAAGTGCTCGTTGTGTGGCAGGGATTGCATCAGCAGCATTAAGGGCCCTAGACAGATGGCTTCCGGTGGGTAATACATAATCCTAGTAATGCATCTGCTCATGGAATGGGAACAGGCCAATTGTGAGCTGAAAGAAGATGTACAGGATGCCATAAGATTTGTGAGGGGCTTCAGTCCTCCAATTGCTATGTCCATTCCACACATTTATGTGTCTGCATTGGGGTTTGCCCCAGCCACATCTCAAACCACAAAAAGATACCGTGGAAGTGGGTTGATGACACTGGAGTTGAAATCTGGTGGCAGCCTAAGCTGGCCAAGCACAGATGCTGTGTTAAAAGGTCATCAAAGCATAGTCACGTCAGTGGCCTTCTCATCTGATGGCACCTGCATTGTCTCTGGTTCCTCTGATAAAACTGTGTGTTTGTGGGATGCCGAGACTCAGACACAGATTGGAGCCCCACTGGAGGGCCACACAAGCAATGTCTGGTCTGTGGCCTTCTCACTTGATGGCACCCACATTGTCTCCAGTTCCGAAGACACCACTGTGCGCATGTGGGACACCGAGACTCAGACACAGATTGGAGCCCCACTGAAGGGCCACACAAACGGTGTCCAATCTGTGGCCTTCTCACCTGATGGCACCCGCATTGTCTCTGGTTCCGAAGACAACACTGTGCGTTTGTGGGACACCAAGACTCAGACACAGATCAGAGCCCCACTGGAGGGCCACACAAGCAGGGTCCCGTCTGTGGCCTTCTCACCTGATGGCACCTGCATTGTCTCTGGTTCCTGGGACCACACTGTGTGTATGTGGGACACCGAGACTCAGACACAGATTGGAGCCCCACTGGAGGGCCACAAAAGGGCGGTCACATCTGTGGCCTTCTCACCTGATGGCACCCGCATTGTCTCTGGTTCCCATGACAACACCGTGCGTTTATGGGACACCAAGACTCAGACACAGATTGGAGCCCTACTGGAGGGCCACACAAACTGGGTCCAATCTGTGGCCTTCTCACCTGATGGCACCCGCATTGTCTCTGGTTCCTGGGACACCACTGTGTGTGTGTGGGACACCGAGACTCAGACACAGATTGGAGCCCCACTGGAGGGTCACAAAAATGAGGTCAGATCTGTGGCCTTCTCACCTGATGGCACCCGCATTGTCTCTGGTTCCGCTGACCACACTGTGCGTGTGTGGGACACCAAGACTCAGACACAGATCAGAGCCCTACTGGAGGGCCACACAAACAGGGTCCAATCTGTGGCCTTCTCACCTGATGGCACCCGCATTGTCTCTAGTTCCTCTGACAACACTGTGCGTTTATGGGACACCAAGACTCAGACACAGATTGGAGCCCCACTGGAGGGCCACACAAATGAGGTCGCATCTGTGGCCTTCTCACCTGATGGCACCTGCATTGTCCTCTGGTTCTGATGACAGCACCGTGCGTATGTGGGATGCCGAGACTCAGACACAGATTGGAGCCCCACTGGAGGGCCACACAAGCAATGTCTGGTCTGTGGCCTTCTCACCTGATGGCACCCGCATTGTCTCTGGTTCCGCTGACAACACCGTGCGTTTATGGGACACCAAGACTCAGACACAGATTGGAGCCCTACTGGAGGGCCCCAAACACATGGTCAGATCTGTGGCCTTCTCACCGGATGGCACCCGCATTGTCTCTGGTTCCCATGGCAACACTGTGTGTGTGTGGGACATCAATACTCAGATACGGATTGGAGCCCCACTGGAGGGCCACACAGGCTGGGTCACATCTGTGGCCTTCTCGCCTGATGGCACCCACATTGTCTCTGGTTCCTGTGACCACACTGTGTGTGTGTGGGATGCTGAGACTCAGACACAGATTGGAGCTCTACTGGAGGGCCACACAAATGAGGTCACATCTGTGGCCTTCTCACCTGATGGCACCCGTATTGTCTCTGGTTCCCGGGACAACACTGTGCGTTTGTGGGATGCCGAGACTCAGACACAGATTGGAGCCCCACTGGAGGGCCACACAAGCCATGTCAGGTCTGTGGCCTTCTCACCTGATGGCACCTGCATTGTCTCTGGTTCCCATGACAACACAGTATTCATGTGGAATGCTGACACTCGGACACAGATCAGACTCACATTGGATGAGCAGGCCCGACCTGATCCCATCCCAGGTAGGTGTCATTCACATTTTGTTGATCCTCCCTTCATGAGTTGCCCATCAGTTTCACACCATCCTCATGGTGCTATAAATGTTTTTCAAACTGAGATTTGCCGACTTTCATCTATTGTATGTGTCCAACCGGATGGCTGGATTGTTGGGCCTGGTGGAGAACTAATTCTCTGGGTACCCTACAACCTCATGGGCTTCCTGCCTCGACATAACCTTCTTGGAATTCTTGGAAACCATCCCATGATTAGCTTTGACACCTCCATGTTCCACCATGGGGATCAGTGGACCCAATGCAACACTGGGTGAGTAGCATTATATGACAAATAGTGTGCCAGCCATCAAATCAACCATCTTTTACTTCAGAAATATGAAATTGTGAAATCAGAGGTTCTGTCATGTACTGGCTCCTACATACAAAGATTTCCTTGTATCTGTGACTATTTGTAAGGGCAACAACTGGCAACAGCTCACAACAAGCAGCCAGGTGGAAGGAGGATCCTTAGCACACTATCTACAACATGAGAAGAAGGAAGATATCTACTCACCTGGGTGGAAGGAGGATCCTTAGAGAATGTCAGTGGTCGGCTAAACAGTGAGTAACCTGAAGAGAACCCCAACCAGGAGAAACCCGGCAGATACTAATAGCTGGTGTGTTCTCCGAGCAGCAAGACCAACTAAACAGTATCTTCCCTAGGAGACCATATAGCATAGGTCAGCACACGAGGTGGAACCCAGAACAAGTCAAAGAGGGTTTGATATCCACTCAGATATAGAACCCAGAAGCCTGTCCAGCAGCCGGAACCCTGCCGGAAATGAATCAACAGAACACAGGGTAAGGGGAGAGGACGTACATTGTTTTATTAGCAATGCAGTTTATACAGGAGCTCTCTCCGACGTGCTTCAGGCATGGTGCCATCCCAGCTACACAGGATGCGCATCGTTCAGGACAGTCGCCGAGGGGACGTTCACAGTGATATGATTGTTTTTTCTGGAGCACAGTGCTTGACAACTGACTTGTGAGACTTTCTAGCAGCCCACAAAGATCATGAGCCTCCGAATTGAGACCCCAATCCTTCAGGTATAAAGTTTCCACCACACCGCCGTTCGAAAAGACAAGATCCGAAAGCAGATGGTAACCATCAGGGACGACAATGACTAAGCTCGGTGTCAAGCGGGGGTAGCCACGGGGCAACCAAATAGTGAAATCAATTGGTATGCCGCTCACAGGTATTTTGCCGTGCAGATACAGAGCCGACAGATTCGCCACACCGATTGTCATGACTAGGCTGGGGTATCATGCTGTCGCAGCAGTGACGTGATCAAGGACTGTTTGACCTTGAGGGTAAAGCTCCCTATTGTGTCAGCACAGAGCAGATTCCGGGTTCTGAGGTGACGAGGGCGACTGAAGCACGAAGAGTTCCAATGAATAAGCCTGGAGTTTAGACTAGAATAGTGTAAAGTACAGGAGAATAACTACGGTTTATATACTAAAGTCCCTAGGGGTTTGTAAATTAAGGTACAGTGTCCAATGACAACGGACAAGATTAATGCGAAGTAAATGAAGGGGTATAGGAACGTAGAGGGGTGATCGGGAACCCGAAGGTCGGGAAACCGATCATAACCGTTTGGAATCCTAAAACGGTATCCAAGTTCGATTGATCAGATAGTTGATCTGATCAATGATCGGGTTGTTCGGGTTCTGGAAGTAAAATGAAAAGACGGTTCATGACATATTGGCTGCTAGCCAATCTGGAAGACTTAAGCAGGCAGGAGGGGCCGCAGGGGACGTTTGCTGCATCGAAGTTTACATGTAGAAGGATTGATGCACGTGGCTGGGTTTCTCTGCTTCAGGATGGCGCATCGAGTTTCCACGCCAGTGCAGGCATGGACGCGTGTCCTCCAGATCGCAGCGGACACAAACTTGCTGCTTCCCGAGGAAATTGTCGCCTGTACGCTGAAACACCGTAACAAGAGCGTGCTGCATCTAGTGCTATTTTGCGATTTCCTAGGACCAGTATTTATACAACGGGAAAGCACTAGTACTTCTGAGGTGTTATTACTAGCACTCAGGACTCTGGCTAGGTGATATAAAGGAGAACTGGAGTGAGCCCAAGCTGCCGGTTGTAGCATCAGATACGACTAGTGGGACGCGCTAGTACGGTCTGAAGGCACAAACCATGGGGAAATAACCATAAGCCTACACAGTCAAGGTGCTAGCACCTAGGAAGCGAGACACAGGAGAGTGGTATTGCGAGCACGCTAGCTGGAGGCGTGAGTGGCGAGTCTGGGATCTGAAGGATAGCAAACTATGCGCTAGCAGCCTTCTAGCAAGGGCGCTAGTGTGTGGCACCCTTCTAGCGATCGACCCGAGACCCGAAACACAGATGCGAGCACGTGACGGGTGCGACGCGGTCGCGAGTCACAAACAGAGACAAAGTAGACAGGAGAGGAATAGCTAGCAGGCTATTGGTGCGGATGTGCGGGTCACCACATATGCAGTAACGGATAAACGGACTGCTAGCCGGTGCTCTGACTCGTGCTCGATGACTCCAGGCGGCAGATTCAACTCCGCTTCGTCAGGATAGCGATTCCAGCAGCTGATGGCAAACTGAGGGATCACTCATGATACCTATAAATGGACGCTAGCGGATCAGGGTGGCTGTTCTGCTTGGCATAGACCCATCATAAAACCAAACGGCAGTCGTTTCATTGGCTGTTGTATCTATCACATCATTTTCACTCATTTATATTATTCATTCTGTTTATCACATGTATCATGGACCTCAGTAGTATAAAGGGAGCACAGAGCAGGCTAGAACCTCAGATTATTACACCCCGACTTTGTACGAAATTGGTGCAGGTGGTCTCAGGTTGCTAGTGGAGATTGTACACACACTTCACAAGTAGTAGCTTTATTGGAATCAATACTGTTGACTCTGGACACGTTGAGATCTTAAGTTGAGGTTCTAAGTTGTTGGCTCGCGGAGTCTTCACGTATAAAACCAAGGGTGTTCTCTTCGAGAACCAGCTAGCAGTTGCGCTAGCAGCTTTGCCTTCACCCCGATATATTCGTAGTGTGTTGGATCGCCTGCTAGGTGATTGTGTGTTGACTCGAGCCCACTAAGAAGAAGACGGACTAGGTGCCCCCACCTCTAGACCGACTGTAACTTGTCAGTTACTTCGCCTTCACCCCGATATTGACGGAAGCGCTGTCATAGTGTGTTGGGTCGCTAGCTGGACGCTTAGGGTGTTCTCTTCGAGAACCAGCTAGCAGTTGCGCTAGCAGCTTTGCCTTCACCCCGATATATTCGTAGTGTGTTGGATCGCCTGCTAGGTGATTGTGTGTTGACTCGAGCCCACTAAGAAGAAGACGGACTAGGTGCCCCCACCTCTAGACCGACTGTAACTTGTCAGTTACTTCGCCTTCACCCCGATATTGACGGAAGCGCTGTCATAGTGTGTTGGGGTCGCTAGCTGGACGCTTATAGTGTCTATTGCCAATACAAAGTGGAAACGTTCCTGTTCTTGGTTAAGGAATAGGTCAGCGGCTTAAGGACTGCCTTGTCGCTTGAGGATTGAAGTCCCCTTGTTGTTAGCCTCAATAGTCTTTGGGTATCCCATTGCGAGGATTTTCACAAACCTACATACTCTGCCCTGGTGTCCTCGATCTAGCGATCCAGCCACCTTGTATCCAACCCATATAACCCTGCCCATCCCAGGTGCTAGCGGTATTGTTGTTGGCAGCTGCGTAGTGCTAGCGTGTTGTTGAACAGCTTTGTTGAAGTCTAGCAGTCGAATTGTGTTTGTTCCAAACCCGTTGGTCGCATACTACAGCCCGGACCCGAACTCACAAAGAGAAGCACTTACATCTTTGGAGGAATAGATTGTTGTAGTGGTGGTTTTGTGGTTGTTTTGTGCAAGCACGAATCTAAGCTATTTCTAGTTGTATATCAAGTGCACTGTTTCAACGCTTCCCATTTTCATTTGTTTCTAGCTGTTTCTGACGTGCAAATCAGTAAGAGATGAAACAAGGCCCATCCCAGTGTCATGGATCGTCTTTTCATTTTACTTCCAGAACCCGAACAACCCGATCATTGATCAGATCAAGTATCTGATCAATCGAACCAGGATACCGTTTTAGGATCCCTAATGGTTTCGATCGGTTCCCCGACCTTCGGGTTCCTGATCGCCCCTCTACGTTCATATACCCCTTCATTTACTTCGCATTAATCTTGTCTGTTGCCGTTGGACACTGTACCTTAATTTACAACCCCTAGGGACTTTAGTATATAAGCTGTAGTTAATTCCCTGCACTTTACACTATTCTAGTCTAAACTCCAGGCTTATTTGTTTGGAACTCTTCGTGCTTCAGTCGCCTTCGTCACCTCAGAACCCGGAATCTGCTCTGTGCTGACACCCAGCTTCCACCACAGCACCGTCTGCTTACGGCCCTCCTTTGCCAGCACAGACCCCTGCCAAGGCACGTGGCACATGGAAACATGTTGCCCCGCCTTGCCTGCATGGCCAACTGAGCCCAATGATCGATGGCAGCTGTGTTATATCATCGACATTCAAACAAAGAACGCTTGCCGAGCATCCAGCCTACGTGACCCACAATCGCTGCGACCCCTGAAACGATATGGGATGTCTCTGGATTCAGCAAAGTCAACAACAACAGCACGATGCGATGACGTGCCGGTTCTATGCGACACCGACACGGGGGCAGGGGAAGGGATCAGCGATGAGGACCCTGAGGACGAGTTTGATGTATGCCGTATAGGACTGTGAGTTCCTTATATCTATACAAAAAAGCACCCCTTGAGTATTATCTAGCAATTATAGCACAATGCAGAAGCCACGAGTTATTAAATTCATTGAGGTCTATATCCTGTATTTGCTGTGATAGGCGTCCCACTGCAGATTCCCTGTGGTGTTGCTTGGGGAACAGCTTGTCTTCGTGCTGTGAGTGTTGATTAACTTTCATATCAAAGCATTAGAGCTGGGCTTACCGATAGTGCAGAGGAGCATGGAGATATGCCTCATCGTTGCTGCAAGTTTCCACCAACGCTTTATGATTTGGTATGCTTCGTTTGTTGCATTCGATTCATCTCTGAGCCATGATCCTTCTAGCGCGCAAAATGGTGCTACTGGACGTCCTATCCGAAGCCATTCACATGGACTGGCTCCTCACTTTACAGTGTGTTTCCCAGTGTTGTTTCTACGCTGAAGGGACTGAGTTACAAAAGGTACCTTTGGTCCTGTCTCAAGCATCTGTTCGATAGCCCCGAACAAATCGCGCAAGTGAGTAACATGTGCATCATGATATTCATTGAGAACATCCTAACCTGGATTTTTTCGCAGTATCTCAATCTCTGCAATCTCAGCAGATTTCAGAGGCAGCACTGGAATCTGGTATGAGATTGGCAGCTTGAGACTATTCTGACTTGGGGGGAGGCCGATGCTTTGCACGGCGGGACTTGTACTTTACTTTTGGTACTGATGTACTGCTTATTTAAAATACAGTAAGATTTTTAACCCACATGGCATGCCAGCGATCGCGGGCGAGAGATACGATGCACAAGTGCGTCTCTTAATGGCGCGTGCTTGAAAAGGCCAACTGATTTATTTGTCTGAAGTGAGAGCGCTAGACAGCTTTTGGATCATGTTATTTTGTGGACATTAAGTACTGCAGGTTTAGCAGTGTCAGATGAGTCCAGTAAATCAATGGCTTCGTTGATGCCCATATTTTTTCAGCTCTTTCTGCGAGCAGTAGGATCTCAGCAAAGGCTTCAACATGCAGTTGTCCAATATCATGGTCTTTGTTCAACATAAAAAAATGCAGTTCTATTCAACTGATAAAGTCAGCAGCTGGAACACCTGCAAGGGCATCGCCCATGGTAACGAGACAGGGGGCACTCGGTATGTTTATGCTCAGGGTATCATGTTGCTTGAGGACTGAAAGGAGCATCCCGAGACAAAAAAAAGGCATTCCAGAGTAGATAGAGGACTCACATGGTGGTGGTGGCTGGTCAAGATGCGAAAGGGGATCTGATGTGGAGGTTGGCCCCTTGTCAACCCATTGTCGAGCCGAAACCCGGAACACGGACCGGGTTCCCGATGAAAAAATAGATAGGAGTGTGGAGAAGGACCAAAGAAAAGTCGAGCAATGAGGCATAAACCGAGATAGAAGTCTGAGGAGGGATTTATTAGGTGTTTTGGACAACAAGCCAAAGTTGAAGCATATACGAGCAATTGACAATTTGACGTTCCTGGGATATCGGAACTCTTTACAAACGAGTAACAAGCCGTGTTTCCGAGTAGTTCAATCCCATGAGTTGACGAGCTGCAGACCAACTCCAAACTACAATGAAGATACACTCAGGATGGTTTACAATTAAATTTGAGCATTGTACAAAACAAGGAATAGATGAGCCGGGATATTCCCCTGGGAACATGTGTTCAATCAAAGTACTGTCCACCATCCACAGATATCTGGAACCAACATTAAAATCAATTAATCCGGCTTTCAAACATGGGCAAACGGTACTTGCCAATTGTCCTGTGTGAAAGGCAAATATACATCAACCGGATGACTCAAAACTGCATCGGATGAAGTACCGACCGGTGGCTGTGTCGAGCCTTTGTACGAAGGACATCGGATACAGCCGAGAGCCTTTGTACGAAGGACTTCGGATACAGCCGGTCGCACTGATCACCGGCCTGATTGCCGTTGGCGGGCTCATCCTGAGCTTTTAGGCATTACCGGGACTGGAGACACTTGAAGTCGCCCCAGGCACTAGGGAAGCAGCAGAAATTGGGTGGAAAAAGGGAAGAGAGAGTGGGAAGATCAGGAGTACTTGTTCTTTTTATTAATGTGTCTTTACTTGAGATAACATGCTTACGATCTGCACTGCAAGCAATACAATTATTCAGTGCATACCCAGTAGTCC
The DNA here is from genome assembly GCA_029378375.1 of Mycena olivaceomarginata. NCBI lineage: Eukaryota > Fungi > Basidiomycota > Agaricomycetes > Agaricales > Mycenaceae > Mycena > Mycena olivaceomarginata. The sequence goes on along the minus strand of JARKIC010001997.1, from coordinate 65,610 downwards.
ATTGCCTGCTCATTCACATGTATCCGAACACAGTGTATATATCACAACTACGGTTATAAAAAAAAATGCAGCCGGTTGCATGATCATACTCGTACAACACCAGGGCTATGCAAAGCACACCTCGAGATGTGGACCAAGATCAAAGCCTAAGGAAGGATATATTGTGTTTTTGGGACAGCAAGCCAAAGTTCAAGGAGATACAAGGAATAGTAGCAATTGACAAGTTGACAGGGACCAAAGCACACCCAAACAAAAATGCACAGCCTTCATTGGCACTTGAATGACGATGAAAACCGACCCTGAAGCCCCAGGGGAAAGTGAGTGGGCACTCATCAGAGGTGAAAAAATTCCAGATTTAATCTGGTACTGCAGTTAAGCCCATACAGGTCACCAATAAAATAGCAGAAAGGAATTTCTGAATTGGCATCCTCAGAGCGGCGGATGCACATCGCAACGGGACTTGGGAACATTGCCATTGTGTTCCTGAGGTGATAAAATCCTGGAGGCATGTTAAACTGGAGGCCTCACAGGATGTGCCTGCATGCACACAACATCAACATTTTCAACATGTTTGTTACAAGTGTCTTGACGGCAGCGGTACAAATATTACAGGGTCCTGTAAATCGCATTTTGGGACTTCAAATACATGTCAGAATATTTTTACAGCACGGAAGAACCAATGAAGCAAGTACAGGAATGAAATCACAGATGTGTTGGAAGGGAATGAACTGCGCCAGAACAATGGATTATATCGCCCTGAAACTGCCTGTCCCATGGATTAGGAATTGGAAAGGAAGTGTGGCTCCATCCGTTTGGGTGATGCAGCACAGGAACATGCCAGCAATCAACAAACCATGATTTAGTGTATTTGGCCTACCATTGGGCCCAGAGCCCCCTGAAAATTACAGGAGATCATCCATCCTGGTTGTGTACATCTAGAGTATCCAGAAAGAAAAAATCTCAGGTTGCAGGCTTGAAATTTACAACCAAAGGCTCAGCCGACACTCAACCAACAGTTGCTGTCGGATACAGATTGCTTAATTAAAAGGTCCCAGCACATGGAACAAAGTTAATTCTGGTTCAATACTCAATTTTGCACAACAAAATCCAATCCTGAGCGAAGCAGGTCCCGCCATGAACACATTCCTTCTTCACGAATGGATCACGTGATTTTTTGCGTTGGCAATGGGTGAATAAATGACATCTCGGGTGATGATCCAACACCTGAGTCGATCAGTAAAGACACCCTCCCAAGAAGTACTAATTCCACCTTCCGGTTCCATTTATTGACTTGAAATACCAGTGACCACCCTCTTCTTTGGTTTACAGGGTTTCAATCACGGAATGACTTGTCTTCAGAGCGGCAAACACACCTGTGGAGAGCCAATAGAAATGTCAAGCTTCATTGATAATCTTGCACCTGCGCTGAGCATGTTGGGAACATTTGGATCAGATATAATGTTGACGTTAAGGAACAGAGGTGCTGCCAGGTTAACAAGTATCGCTCGCGGGTTCTGCGAGAAAAGCCAAGTTGGAGGTGCCTGCAGTCCATGGAGGGAAAGATATCTTGAAAGACGTCAGAACACCAAAGCTGACAGACCGAAGCATCAGTCTAGCAGCTCTTTTCCCTGAGCGAAATCAGCAACACCTTGCTGGGGAGGAGAATATCGGGCACTCTCTCTTTTTGTTAGACAGCTCACAGGCAAAATACAATATACAGCGAGAATCTGTTGCAGATATAATAAAAACTGAGAGCACGTGAGAGGCAGAGTAGCAAATAAACATGTTCAACATACCACTGTTTTGTATTACAACCAAGAATAGGTGAGGGATAAAACACCGAATCAAACACACTGTAGTTGTTAGGATGAAACTAAGCTACATATGTGTTTTGAAACAAATAACAAAAGGATTGACCCAATGGACTCGAACCGGCGCCATCTTGATGCATTATATAATCACTAAATCCATTAGATTGGGCTCTTAAAAAGACTTCAAACATCTAATGAACACTGCCACTATTTTCCTTGCACGAACCAAACACACTGATAAAGGTTTCGCCAACTCAAAACTCTGGTCTCCGATTGGTTAAAAGAATGAGTACATAAAGTACTCGTAATCCTCACGTTATTTTGCAGGGCACACGACTCTCGCGAGGAGGTACGTGATTTAAGGAAATGTCGCTCAATTTTTGGTTCGCCAACAGAGACTCGCAACAGTTTGATCTAATCCCGGACCATGACCGAATATCTCACCTATTGTTCGATCATAAAGTGCGCTACTGCTTATTTGTCGAAAAGCATGTATGTCTGCCAGCCTTGTCTTGCACATTTCTTCTTCGCTTACTGCTATCAATACAGAGCGTGGGTGCTCTCCTCAAGCAAGCTGGGTTCGCCCAGTTTAAATAATTGGCTAGGTGTTCTGGTAGCAGTACGTTCTTTTCACAAGAGTCAAATATGGGCTTTGTTTGATTGTCGTATAGGGCACTGGGATGCCCGACTACCCGACGTGATCATTGCTACACCGCGTCGATAGCGAATGCCCCCGGTGAGTGCAATCTACAGAGCTGTGAGTGACGGCAAGACTCTGACCCAAGTCGCATTTGCTGCAGGATGATAATAGTCGCCCTAGTCGATGGTGGCCCGGCCGGCCTCATATCCATGTTGACTCTGCGCCAGGGCACGAAAGGGAGTTTGCACGAGAACATGACCGCTGGCAGGGTCCAATGGGCTGGGATGCTTCCTACTCAAATAGAGTATCTGCAGAGGTGCGAGTCTATTACATATACGGTCTTGCAACGTTTCATACAGACCAATGATTGCAGGATTGGTCTGCCGACTGTAGAATTCACTTCACACGATTACAAGCTATTAGCAAGTTTGCAAGTCAGATCTGACATACCACCTGTGTGGCAGTATGTGCACAATTACTGTTGGGCCTCACATGCTAATTTTTGGTCTAGAAAACAACTCGTCAGGATGAGTGAGTTGCACCAGAGGCTGGCGCTGTAATACATAAAGGACCTCTAGTAGAGGTTTATCCGATTTGTATAAATCCCTGTCATTAGAGGTTTCCTCGCTTATTTATATGAGAGGACTGCACGTGTGTGATGGCGACTGCGGCAAAGCAGTGGACAGCGAGCAGCCCTCGAGCAGGACGTTGTCAACAACGTTGAGAGGCATCAGTATTTTGGGCTGCTGACACACATCCATGACACATCAGCCTGATTGGGACCGACAACGATCAAGACAGTCTGCTCGTCATCAGCCACGACGTCGAGCAGTAATACTTTAAAATACACGAAAAAAATACAAAATAAAGCTACAAACACAAGCACGTCCGCTACACAAGAGACTCCTCTACACGATACCAAAAAAAATGCAAGAGCGTCCATTAGGCAAGAGACTCCTCCACGAAAGACGCCACGATTTGCGTATCCCGTGCGACCTCAGGAACTGGGTCATCCGGGTCCATCTCCTCTTCCTCGTCCCCATCCTCCTCGTCCCCGCTCTCCACCGTCGCGTCCGCCGGAAGTGTCCCCAAACTCTCCCGCCCGTCTTGGATGTATTGGGGAAGATAGCGCCAGTTCGTCGCAAATCGCTGGCGCAAGTCTAGCTGGATCTGCGATTGGCGCTCAGCATAGGCAGCGAGCCCCTCCCGCAGGTTCTCGTCCGTCACCCCTGGGTGTTCGCTGACGAGCGTCATCCACCACTGCGCCTTCCAATTGTGGAATTCAAGCACCCGCCGCATCTCCTCTTCGACCAGATCCACCTCCTCCGTCCATCGCCAAGCCCTGGCCCTCGTCTTTGCCCACTTGATGCGCAGAGCCTCCGTCATCCCTGCCTGCGAATCCTCGGCGGACAGCTGCGACAGCCATATCCACGACGCCTCCCGCTCTTCCTCCTTCTTCTTCCGCAACGCCTCTGCCACCTGCGCCGGCATGTCCCTCTTCCTTCGCTTCTTCCTGATCTTGTGGTCCGGGTCGCTGAAGGTGGCGCGCGGTCGCTGCCTCACGTCGTCCGCGGAGAGTGGCCGTAACTGCCGCTTCCACTCGGTCTCATTCAGCAGCGGGCCCAGGACGACGAGGGCGAGGCGAGCTACTCGATACTGGGCCGCCGTTCGTCGAATGCACTCGTCCACATTTGCGATGGCGGTCTTCGCGCGCGTGGTGGCGGCCACCCCATGCTGAAAGCTGTCCTTGTAATGGTACTTGGCGGTCCGAACGAGCAGCAGTCGCCGGAGCTCCTCCAAAGCCATGTGGGCCTGTCCCACTCGCAGCTGGAACTCGTAGCGGGCGTGGCTGGGTTTGACAGTGGCCCCCGGCGTGCTGGCCAGCCTCGACGGCAGCCAGAGCTTCACGGCGTGGACAGGGAGAGCGGGCGTTGGCTGAAGTCGAGCGGCATGAGCACGAGCGGCGTCATCTTTCGTCCGCAGTGTGGCGACCATCAGTGTGAAGGACTCGCGGATTTTGGGCCACTCGCCGATTTTCCTCCCTAGCTTGTTTGAGCGCTCGAGCAGCGCAGTCTTCTGCCGATCCGTGGCGTGTAGTTTCACAGCGGCCGCATCGACAGCCAAGTCGCGCTGCTGCTCCTCAAGCTGCATCCCCATGTCGATCATCTCATGCGCATGGAGATCGCCCCGCACGTCGTCCGCCGCATCCCCCGCCACCGCCGTCGTTGCCTCGGCCGCCAGCCGCCCGCGTATGGCGAACAGCCCCTCATGCTTCTCAGTCATCTTGAAGGGGTTCGGGTTCGCGGAGTCGAGTTCCCACAGCTCCATCTCCTTCGTCCACGCCTTTACCACGTCCGCCGGGAGCCCCAGCTCCACCTCGAATGACTCCAAGCGGTGTGTCCTCATGTTGTTGACAGCCTTCTTCGCCCGCTCCAATAGAAACTGTCCCAGCCCAACGATCTTCTTATGATTCCAATCGTTGAAGTGGTCGTCGAGTGTGTCGTGGCGTGCACCGGGTCCCATCTCCTTCGTGCTCCCGACGAGAGGATTTGCGTTTGCCCATCCTCGTTCGGGGGCTTCGCCATCGGTTTGGCCCACAAATGGGGTGAGGTTGAAGGAAAATAGAATGTTGCAGGCCTCGATGTGGGCAGGTAGGTGGAATTTAGGGATGAGCCACACGAAAAAGCACCGACCCCCCGCGCTCGTGCAGCTGCGGACTGTAAGACGCCAGCCTCGTCCAAATGTTCTTGTGCCATTGGCAAACAATGTCGTAGGAGATGAAAAGTTGGATGATGTCGTCGTAGCACTCCAGGCTCTTCCACAACATATAGTCCATATTAATGTATCTGCGTATTAGAGGGTCAGACGGCGAATCCAGGACGGTGCAGTGATCAAGCTTACTTTTCCCCCTTTTGCAGGTCGCCCACCCCGTTTGGGCGCTTCATGTTATGCCGCGCGCAGTCGACTGTTCCTATACCAGACGCTGCCGTGCCGCGTGCCTCCCGGTCGGGCTCATCGACAGCATCATGCGCGACACAAGTACTTTTCTGGCGGCAGTGGATCAGCGTACATCGTTGAAGAGCGCAAATGTCTCACCTCCTGCTCCAGATCCCAGTGTTGCTCGAGATGCGCCATGTAAGCGTCCACCTGAGAGAAGAAGGCGATACCATCACCCAGCGATGGGTCCTCTGCCTCGCTGGACACGTCCTTCCTCTTCATGCGGAAGTTTGCATCCAGAGCAAGAAAGAGGGCGTAAAGGAAGCGCCTCTCGCGCGGGACATGTTTCCACGAACCATTGCGAGGCAGGTTCTTCCCCGGCTGAGGGCACGCTGGACACAGCAGTGCACACTCGCCCGACTTTGTTCCCTGGACCCCATCAGTGGCGTGCCCGCGCCCCGCCCATTTGAGCATCTGCAGGTGGCGCCACTGTCTTGTCATTCGTCGGAACTCGTTATATCGTGTCTGAAGTTTAGTTTAGTCCCATCAATCTCATGTCACGAAGCTCGCAAACTTACGCGGGGCTGGAAGACACCGCTGTTATTGGTCTGGCGGGCGAGCTTGTTGTAAAAATGATGCGCTGAACATTTCGCTTCCAGCGACAACAGATGGAAGTCACGCAGAACACGAAAGGTGGCGGCAGTCGCGGGCTTGGTGGTTGTTGCAGGATATAACCGCGCGCGCAGTAGCTGCACGTCGTGGGTTTCTGCCAACGAGCAGGTGCAGAAGTCCAGCCCGACTTCGTGAACCCCATTGGAGTCCACGATACAGAACTCGTCCCATGGGCTCTTCCCAGGGACCTGAGTACTGGGCTCCTCAGCATCCGAAGCGTCGCTGTCGCCGGCACCTGCCCCCAACGCAACAGCACTCACGGCCTCCGTCGCCGCCGCCGGCCTGGACTCAGCAGCAGTGGCAGCCCTCTTCGCTAGCGTCCCTGGACAGATCCCAGACCGGCCGTGCCCGAGCTGAATCCATAGTCCGAGCGACTTCAGAGTCACAGTCTCAAAGAAGTGCGCGTCTTTCCAGACCTGAGCGGATACGTCAGACGGGATGGAAAGAGCTCAAATCGAGCACCCACCTCTACCCGATGCAGGGGATTATCTTTGTGCATGCGCACCAGACACGCCTTACAGAACAGCGCATCTGAAAAGCAGTCCTTGCAGCGATATGGTGCTTCTGCTGCGACTACATCACAATTCCCGCATCTGGTCTGGTGTCGATAAGCCCCGCGCCCCTCAAGACGCAGCAGCTCATCCAGAAAACGGTCGCGATAGCCACCGGCCCACTGCGCCATGGGATGGTCCTTTTGGGTGCGTTATCAGTCCTGGTTCGTCAGGTAAGTGGTAACGACAACGTACTGAGTCCCGTTCCTTCCTCTGCACCGGATCCACGGGATGGCCCTCGTCGAAATCAAAGGAATCCATCCCCGCAAATGGGAAAGGAGCGTCCACAGTCTTCCAATTCCCAGGTGGTAGCGGGGACCAGTCGGAATCGAACAGGTCTCGCTGAGGAGGCTTTTTGGATGGAGAAGCAGGTACAGCCAGCGTCGTCGTAGTGGTTTGAGTTCGCCCCTGGCTGTCTGTACGAACCGCACGATGGAACAGCACATCCTCCCTGATGTGTGGCAACACGTCTGCGGCGTCGTTATCAGTGCCGCTCTCGGTGTCGCTGTCTGATGTCTGATGCCACCAGGGTTATCGTGGAGTCCATTTTGCGTTTCTTGGGCGGCATTTTGCAGGTCCGAAAGAGTCATACACGTAGAGTAGACCAGCGCCGGAGACGAGGGGCCGACTTATACAAAACTAGAGGTTTTTTGCAAATCAAAGATGGCGGCCTGATCAGGTCGTTAGGTTGTTCGTTTCTCAGCTACAAGAGCCTACCCAGCCATCCCATCCCATCGAAGACCACCCGGGGGTGCACGAAGGTCGAATTGAGGCTGTCCAGAAAAGATAAATAGTCGAAAGAGCTCAAAATCGGTTTCACTACCGCATATGGAAATAGACATCAATTCTCAATTCGGGGCGATTCGAAGTGCTAATACTAAGTACATGCTAATGTTTGTGATACAGGAGGCCAGGCCGGCCAACGTGGAGATTTAGTGTACTCGATACTGTCCAAGATGTTTGGCCACGTCAACATCTCTATCCGAGTACCAATGATGAGTTGCTGTAGCGGATGTGAGCAACTGGCGAAAACTCTGTCGTGGATGGCGTGCGCTTGTTCAGCGCCGTAGGTGCAGACGATGACGAGGTGACGAAGCTTGCGGATCCAACTAACGCACTCCACCATCTTGTCCACCAGCTCATTGAAATCAATCTATTGAATTAAAATTAAAATCGAAAACGCGACGAAAGCAGGCCCGGCAAACTCACGGCGGGATCTTGGGGGGTGCCCCATGTCAAGTCCTGGGTGATGACGAGCTGCTGAACCCAGGGAAGGAGGGTTATGAGGTCTTGGGGATCGGGGGTCGCGCCGACTAGCTGGGATACCTGCAGCCACAAGCGGTACACGTGCGCAGTCGACAGCGCGACAAAATCGAAAGGAACGACAGGCCGATCATTGTAGTCCTGTTGCTGGTACAGAAAATAAATCTCCTCCATCGGGCGCGATCCCACAAGGACAGCCAAATCCTGGGGAGGTGCTTGTACCCGCCTCAGATGCGGCAAGAATGCGGGGCGACACCAATGGAGATTGAGGTCTTTGAAATAGGCCCTCTCGATGTCCGGCTGCCGAAGTAGAAATTCGACGACATCCTCGTAAACTGGAGGCCAGTAGGCGAAGTCGAGTAGTCGTCCGCTAAATGAGACAAGGAGTCCTGCGATGTAGATTTCGCTCTCGAGATATAGCGAACGCAGGTTAACCAGATTTTTGGCCACCGCTTCAAAAATTTTCCCCTGGGATCTAGGCGGCTTGCCGCCAAGGTGCAGCTTTTTCACCTGTCAGGATAATATTGAAACACCATCCACACGATATCTGTTGTCTGCACGTACCCAACTTCCGACAACGGGTTTTTCAACAATAGTTTTAAAAAGGCGTTGTGTCCTCCGGTAATGGATAGCGATGTTTTCATAGAGCTGCCGATGACCGATGACAGAACAGCTGCGAGAGACCAGACAAAAAGCAGCAGCAGTCGCCGGATCGGATTGCGACACAATTTCGAGCAGAACGGAGAGAGGAAATGGGGCCATGCAGATGGAGCGCAGGTGAGAGAAGTCCATGGAGGAGGCATCCATCCTCTCGAATTCCGTGGCTACGCGCACTGCGCAGCGCGCGAAGATCCTCACATGAGAGCCAATATCAGCATCACGCACGAAGATCCTCACATAAGGAGCTGATATCAGCATCAATTCTCGTCGATCACTATTGATGATCTTGTCCCATAACTGGCGTTCTGCAGCGATCGCCTCCGTCCGCGTCCACCGGGCAAGGCCTCGAGCAGCTCCGGAAAAAATAATTATTTCCAAAGAATACGGTATACGAACTAGTTCAAGACATAAACCCTGTGCGTGCGGCCAGCTCAACCCATCCCACCCATAGGCAATTGTGCTCTGGTCCCATCCCGGAAAGAGACGCTCAATGGCCATCAGCCGCCGAGTAACGAGTCTGCTGCGCTGTTCGCAGCCGGAGACGTATGCACACAAAACATGCGCTGTGACCACCTGCCAGCCTGACCCCGTGGCGATGCACAATACGAAGTGTTGGCGGCGGCGGTGGGTGCGTAAGTCGCCATTTATCGTAACTCGCACGGTCCTGGGCCTCCTTGCGCTTGCGCCGCAAGATTTGGCGGGCCCGCTCATCCTCGGATTGGTCGCGTAGAATGACCTGTTCCACGAGTGAGATCTGTGCGGTCATGCGGCGGTATCCGGCGACCTGGACCATTTCGTCGCGATATCGGAGGACGTGCCGTACGTGTGCCTGACGTTCCTGGTCGGCGTGAAAGCCAGGCCTATTGGGGATGATCTCTGAGGGCAGGGTTTTGAAAACGAGCGGCCCTGTGCGAACGTGGCCCTCTGTCGCGCCGTCGTTAGTCAATAACGTTCGGCCGTCGCGTCGGCAGCACTCACTCGGCGAGAACAGCTTGATTTTTGGCTGGGGGGGATCCATGAGCAGGCAAGAGGCGCCAGTCGTAGTCGTTTCTGGCTGCAGTGGTTTGTTCGCTCATGGTGGGAAAAACGTGTGAATTCACCTATACATATACGCGTCAGATGAGGGCTGTTATCGGGCAGACCACCCGAGTAAAATCAGAGCGATGCAAGGGAAAATCTGGATCTACTTGATTGGATTGGCAACCAGCGATACGTCGGACGGGAGTATTACAATCAGCTTCAATACTTAGCGGCAAAACACTTCGGGATGAGCAAAAATGGCCTCACGCCCGGTAAAAACCAAGGAAAGCTTACACGGAGGAAGGCGCCCTGAGATTGTGCCTGCTACCGTTGAAAATAATCGCGCCGATTTTTCCTGTAGTAATGTGTTTGTAGAGATCCTCGCGCCCTCTTTGGATCTCCTCCCCCGAGTGGCGGCGAGGTACCGCGACCGGACGGCCGTATCTCACTTTTGGGATCACTCCATCTAATCATTTAGGGTTGTCATCTTCCACACTTCGACAGTTGGATCCACATGCCGTTGCACCTTCCGAAAGCTGATAGCGAACACGTTAAGTTGACTCATATGCCGTCGCGTGCAGATCTTTGATTGATTATTCCTTTGAGTCTCTACCGATGCGTGTTTTGAATTTTCAGACATCGAATATCGATTAGGACAACGCACGCTCCGAACCCGTTGCCCGCAATGGCGGTGACACAGAAAATTATCTGTTGGAAGAATAAATGGAAGTTGAGCTCGAGTTGCGCACGACGTACCCGACGGAAGCCTGAGGTGCGAAGTTGTGATCTTTCACACCTTGAAAGTTGGATCCACATGCCGTTGCACCTTCCAAAAGATTTGATAGCGAACTCGTTAAAGCCGTTGCGTCGCACCCACATGCCGTCGCATTCAGATCTGTGATTACTCCTTGTGGTTGCCAAATGCGGTGTATTGAAGATTCAAACATCGAATATTGACCTATGTTGAACCAGACAACTCTCTGTGGACGCGCCACCCTCAATGGCGGTGAGAAAAAGAATTCTCTGTTGGAAATAAATGGGAGTTAAACTGAAGTTGCGCACAACGTACCCGACTCGGAAGCGTGAGGTGCGGGTACGGTCTTCTGATACCTCTTGGCAGCACCGACTTCACGAAGCTGATTGATCACCGGTTCCAAAACCGCAGCCTGCCGCAGATTTTCTCGTATCCCCTTGAGGTCCGTGGCTCGTATTTGATGGGAATCGGTGAAGGCGGTGGGGAGAGCGGCGAGGGCACCGGTGAAGGTGGTGGGAAGAGCAGCGAGAGAGCAGGCTGGGGGATCCGGCCTTTGGGATCACGGAGCCTAGCCAAGAAATCTAGATCTCAATTGTTACCAGATAAAGACAGCCAAGCCGCAGACTGGTGTCGCTGGCGAGCCAGTTCTTCTGGGAAAGAATGAGGGAACGACACAGAGGAAGAGTCTGAATATGAAAGGAATACAAACTGGCTCGTTCTGCGCGAAGTTTGCGAAGTTGCGAACCGCATGAGTGGGCCCACAGCCATACGTCATTAGGGTCAGTCAGAGTAGAATTTTGGGGCGTTTCTGAGGCCGTTTCTGATGTCGTTTCTCAAGTCGTTTCTGATTTTCTTTTATCGTGGGAGAAACACCAGAAACGAGAAACGACCTCAAAATGCAGAAACTCCTCCAGAGGAGTTTCTACATCGTTTCTGGAGGCGTTTCTGAGCATTTAATTCTACCTCATCGGAAAACATATAAAACCGTTAAATTAATAAAATTTTATGTACTTGGTCCTGATCGTCGCTGACCAATTCCCACTTTTTTCTTTCATCGCTCCTCTTGTTTCCCTCTGCATACTAAATATGGCTGGCAAACCACCCAAGAGAGCTGCTGCTACCTCAGTCAAGGCTCAGCATGTTGCCGCTATTGCTGCCGCTGAAGCCAAGGAAGCAGTCCCAGCCAAGAAGCCGCGCAGGCGACCCAAGAAAAACCCAGTGAAGCCCGTGCCAGTCGTACTGGAGGAGGAAGAGGAGGAAGAGCTGGAGCACGAGGCTGACGATGCAGCTGCCAGTGGTCAAAAAGGACCGATAGATGTTATAATCGAGTGCGTACTTACTCCGCAAATTGCCCTCGACTCGGAGTCACTCACCTGTAGTTAAAGCTGGGCTGACGAGCTTACTTGGACCTTGATCACCGCGATTGAAAGTGACCCAGAGATGCGAGATGGCCTCCTCCCTGGCGTTGGGGGTATCAAGCGGACCGGTGCTCAGCCAAAGACACATTATTACTATAAGCTGGTGACAATCTGCTTCGCCAAGCACCAGGCATACAAGGACATGTTTGCTGTCGATCCTGCGGAGAGCAAACGTTTCCATAATCAGCAGAGAAAGTTGTGGACCGACAAAGTGAAGAACAGGGTTAATGCGTAACTACACTTTGCGCTCGCTTCGGAAAGAGATTGCTGAATGCTTTTTGCCAGATTGATTAGGAAGGCCAAGGAAAACATAGCAGAGATGGGCCAGACTGGCGCAGGGATTACCAGCGAGGATGAGATTCAGCCCGGGACAAGCTTCGCAACGAAGTGGGGTGAGTTCTCAGTGCTTGCCGCAGATTGTATAGATGCTCACTGGCGAACAAGATCTCATCCAGAAGGACTCACCGTGGTTCTTCAACATGTGTTCCTTGATTGCCTCGAGACCCAACCTGCAGCCTGTTGGTCTCGGCAATAATGACAGCGGATTTGACGTCGACTTGCTTCTTCGTACCCACGACGGCGATGACACATCCAGTGTTCCGGCAGACGACACACAGGACCTACCCAGCCAACTCTCGGAGGGCGCGGATATCACCTCCGACAGCGACAATGAGTTGCCGGCTAATCCCTTGGCTGGATCCACCAAACGCAAGCGGGAAGACAACATTGATGCTGCTGTCGACGCCGACGCCGCGGCCACCCCTACCTCCGACGACGAAAAGCCTGCCAAGCGGGTGCCCAAGAAACGAGGGCCTCAGCCAGCCGTGTCTATCCCTGCTACAGCCGCCACCACCGCCGCTGCCGCCCCAAAGAAACCCCAGAATGTGAAGGACAAGTTCTCTGCAGTCATCCTGGCAGAGGAGCAGACGGCGCAGCAGGAATTGGGTCTGAAGCGCGAGAAGAACAAGATGCAAACAGAGCTGACGTTGGCGAAAATTCGGGCGGAGACAGAGGTACAGCTGGCGCAAACAAAGGCGAGGTCGGACCGAAAGCGGGAGAAGAGAGCAGCAAAGATGGATTTGATGCGTCTTAAAATGCAGCAGGAACACGAGCTCCGGCTGGCGCAGATGCAGTCTCAGGCCGGGCCAAGCTCTGTGTCCTTCTCTGGGACTGGTCGATCATCGCCGTACTCGATTGATGGCCTTTCGCTGCCTTCGAGTGATTTTGGTGGCGGGTCATTCGGTGACTTTGATAGTGATAGCTTCTCACGTTCATCTCGCACGGATTGATTCCCGTATTTAAAAGATGGACTAGGCATACATACATACACGCTTCTTATGTCTTTTGTCCGTATCGCAATGAAAGTTCCCCGTCTCCCCGATTTGGTGCATGGCTTGCCTTTTATGGAAACTTCGACTCGCAGCTTTGAGATCAATGAGACTGCTACAAACTGAAAGAAGATTACAGCACAGCGTCATCCTGTCCTATTCTTGACCCTGAAGCGAGCCGATGGCATGGAATATTACAAAACTAGTACCCACGCCTCGCTTCCCTCTCTTCCGCACGCCTCTCCGCTTGACGTTGTGTCCGTCTTTCCTTGGCCCGGAACAACTTTGCCTTCAGTGATTCCCTGAACCGTTTACCATCTGTATTGCGCCCCCGAGTACGACCAGCAGGCTCAGCGTCAGCTTCACGTTCTGCATCCGAGTCATCCTCATCCGACAAACCTTCCGCGATGAACGGGTCAAGGTCATCGTCAGAGTCAGCCGGTCCACCCCGCTCCGCCTCTTCGCAATCCATCGCGAATGAATGTATGCCAATGCAGGCAGAAACCCAGTATGTCGCAATTTTGTGGCTTGCTTCATCTGAAATATTGACGCGGAGGTGCTTGAGAGAGTGAAAGCGGCCCTTCAGGAAGCCAATAGAATCCTCGGATCGAATGCGGAGAATGGAGACATGATTATTGAACGTCTCGTTATCATCCTCAAGGCTTTCCGGCTTTTGTAAGGAGCGGTGAGCCGGTCGTCAAGCTTGTACAACTGTAAGTCATTTATCCACTTATGAGCAAAGTACGGAACTGACCGTATAAGCCGAGTCTGCCCAGATCCATTCGCCGGCGGGGAAAATATCTGTACGTTGCTGAAACGTGCGTGTGTCCTTGAATGCCAGCGAGTCATGTGTACTCCCGGTACGCCCGTAACTGAAGTCAATTATTTTGAGATTTGGAAGATTCACGACCTGTTGCAGCCGTCTCAAATTAGGTACCTCGGATCTCTTGAATACGCACTTGAATGTTCAGGGAATAATTGCATTTTCTGTCGAAATAACTTTCCCCGTACCACGTCGGGCGCTGGTCAAGAGGAACCAGAGTTCCATCAACAAAACACCAGCCATCTCTCCATGCTTTACATGAATGCCGTTGCACCCAACGCTTCGCACGTTCTTTCTCGGCAGCTGTGGGCATGCGGACAGCGGTCTGCATAAAAGCAGGCCGGAGGACAGCTGTCATGACGCGGCGAGTAACCAGGTGAACAGTGCCCTTTCCGAGCCCCGCCCAATTAGCAACCGCCTGAATACTCACCGCATTTCCATCGTGCCCAAATCGGTACAGTGCGACCGCAACCTGCTGCTCGACAGGCAGCTGAGGATGATTGGAATTATTGAAAAAGATAGGGTCCGTCTCGAGGGCCGCGACGAGTTTATCGAATGTGAGTGGGCTCACTCGGAGATTCTGTCGGAAATGATCTGGCCGGCCATTTTTCAGCGCTGTGAGGACGTGCTGTAGATATGAAGGACCACGAGGAAGAGTGTTCCGGCACTCCTCGTAGCGATGCTCATACATATCAGCAATTTCGGCCCGGATCCATCGACGTAGAAGTGGGGGGCGGTGAATGCCAGTTACGTCCTCAGACTCCGAGTCTTCGTCATCCCCCTGATCTCCCGAAGACCAGCTCCACTCGGAATCTGTGTCCAAGGAATTTGAAGAGACAGAGAAGAGGGCTGGCATGTCCTCTGAACTTGACGAAGTCGTCAAGTCATCCAATTCCGTGATGCTATCGTCCTCTTCTGCGATGACACCCATGAAGCGCCAATTTGGGCCGAGAATATCACTCCATTCGGACTCGGAGTTGCTTGTTGAGCTGTCAGAAGAGTCTGAGGTGCTCGAGGTATCGGTGTCGCTCGAAGTGTCCGAGTCGGAAGACAAGTCCAAGGGAATGCTCAGGATTGGGCGAGCCTGACCCGGTAGTGTTCGGTCATTCCGGCGAGCTCGGTGTGCAGCGCGTCGACGTAGCAAAGCACGTCGTTCACGTCCTTTGTTGTGCCGGATGTAAGATTTTAATAGATCGTTTGTGCGCTGACTGCGTCGAATGGCGGCGGGCATGATGCTGTAGTACAGTCACAAAGAAATAATAATCATAAATTTCAAAGCAAATTTGTATATATATATTAAACGGGATGCAGAAACGCCTTGAGAAACGCCTTGAGACCTGGGTCGGTCAAAATTGAAAGTCGTTTCTCACACGTTTCTGATGGGAACAATTTTTCAGAAACGACTTGAGAAACGACATCAGAAACGGCCTCAGAAACGCCCCAAAATTCTACTCTGACTGACCCTATTAGCACTTTTAATTAGCTCCATCAATATTGGCGCTTGTTGGGCGCTTAATGGCAGGAACACTGAAGTAAGCTTCATTTAACACTCTGGTTGGCAATTCCATGTATTTGAAGAGACAGATCTTTGAAAAATTGTCATCCGCACTCAATTAGCATACTTTTGAAGCGACACAACCCTATTGTGGTAGCTGACCGCAAAACTCAGTGCGGCCGGAATCCCAGCTCGCGAGATCCTTTGGATTGACGTGACTCTGCTACTTTGGTGTCTAAATTGCATCAAAAGTCATAAGAAAGGTTTGGATGAGATACGAATGGAACCCGGATTTTATAGGGGAGTGAGTAAAGCAAAGTGAGACAATTCACTATCCTGCCTCTTTGGATATACAGAGCGCCCACCTGGCTTTAAAACCGAGTTCCCCGGGTTACTCTATAGGCCTTCTACGATATTCGAGATGCATTTGGGTACTAGATGAGACAGAAGCTCTGCATTGAGAATCAACGATGAACAATGTTGAAGCTCGTTCATGATCGTTCTTCGTCCGTGGGGGGCTAAAAAATGAGATTCGAGGTCGGTTCAATTATACGAACAACATACTACAAAATTACCGGATTCCATTTTGCCACAATTTCAAACACTTGTGACTACCGTGGGTACCAGAGGTAAGTCGGGGATGTATTTGACCTGGTAAGATGCAGGAACAGCATCTTGAATCATTAATTGTCAGTTGGGGGTGGGGTATCTTCAAGAATACTGTGTATTGGCGAAGAAATTCGAAAAATGTGCCCAAGTGCGACATGGTTTGACGGCGCGAAACATTGGACCAGTTCTATCCGCAGTGAGTACGTCCTTGTGGATTTTATTCCTAGCTGGTTGAAATGCTACATGCGACCCAGGACGGCATTTAATCACCTCTGGGGACGGCGTTCTTGGCTTGGGGAAGGAATGAGGACACAATGCGCCAAACTCTTGCGCATTCGGACAATTCCGAGCCCGGCCCGGTTGGGCGCCTAGCGGGCGCTAATGGGAAGGAACACGCACTTCTTGTTCTTTACTCACTCCCACCAAGTGCCAGAAGATTCCCAGGCGGCCAAGGCCCTCCGAATAGGCTTCCACACCTAACGTGTCGACAGATCACCCATATTACGGCTCATCCTGGGTACTTGAAGTGCGGGTGGGATTCTGGCGCGGGTTGGGAAGTACTTCGTTTCATGCGAGATGCGTGTCGAACACGATGACGCGACCTATTCTGACTTAATATTATAACAGTTGCAGTGACTCCGCACTCGAACATGTCAAAGTATGTGGGATATGCGGCCCGTTGTGGTCGCTCGAGGTGCAGGTAGGTTTTCGGCGTTGGAAAGGAACTCGGTTTCAGGTCAGATGTCGTTTGCGTGTCGAATACCATGGCGCGGCCCGTTCTGACTTAATATTCTGACATTTAGAACGATTCCACACTCGAATGTGTCGAAGGATGGGCAAGATGCGGCCCGTTGTGGATGCTCGAGGTGCAGGTAGGATTTTGGCGCTGCTGGAAAGGAACTCGGTTTCAGGTACGGTGCGTGTCTATTCTCATGACGGGGCCCATTCTGACTTAATACTCTAACATTTAGAACGATTCCACACTCGAATGTGTCGAAGGATGGGCAAGATGCGGCCCGTTGTGGATGCTCGAGGTGCGGGTAGGATTTTGGCGATGTTGGGAAGGAACTCGGTTTCAGGTACGGTGCGTGTCTATTCCCATGACGGGGCCCATTCTGACTTAAAACTCTAACATTTAGAACGATTCCACACTCGAATGTGTCGAAGGATGGGCAAGATGCGGCCCGTTGTGGATGCTCGAGGTGCGGGTAGGTTTTTGGCGATGTTGGGAAGGAACTCGGTTTCAGGTACGGTGCGTGTCGAATACCATGTCGCGGCCCGTTCTGACGTGATATTATAGCAGTTGGGGTGACTCCTCACTCGAATGTGTCGAAGGACGGGCAAGATGCGGCCCGTTGTGGATGCTTGAGGTGCGAGTAGGATTTTGGCGCTGCTGGAAAGGAACTCGGTTTCAGGTACGGTGCGGGTCGAATACCATGTCGCGGCCCGTTCTGACGTGATATTATAGCAGTTGGGGTGACTCCGCACTCGAATGTGTCGAAGGACGGGCAAGATGCGGCCCGTTGTGGATGCTTGAGGTGCGAGTAGGATTTTGGCGATGTTGGAAAGGAACTGAGTTTCAGGTCAGATGCGTCTCGAATACCATGGCGGGGTCTGTTCTGACTTGATATTCTAGCATTTAGAACGACTTTAATCTCGAATGTGTCGAATTAACTCTCGACTCATCTGTTTCAGAAACACAAGTGGATTAAACATCAGACCGAAGTTGTAGGATTTTTGGACGTGTATAGCCACCAACTGCTTTTCTCTTAGCGACCACGACAATGGCTCGCCGCGTAGACCAAAAAAAAAAGGAATCGGCGGGTGAGGTCCAAGCAGATGATCAGTCGAGGTACGCCCATCGTTTTCGATACCAGTGCGGTTTCATCCCTTACTCACACGGCAGCTAAATTACTGCGACTCAAAAGAAAAGGAATACGGCCGCAATTTATTACCGGAAAAAGTGAGTGCGAGTATTGGCGGTGTTTGCTGCGACCGCTCTGAAATGTTCGTAGCGCGGACGTCATTCGAGAAAAACGACGGATTCAAATGGCAGAAAAACGGTGAGCTACGCCAGCACAAGCTACACATGGAATTGCTCGTCTAATAACAGTATTGAAGTGCTGCTGTTAAGGCTAAACGACGCAAATCGGATAAGCCACGAAGAAGCCAGCCAAAAAATCACCAACGCCTCCAACTGAAGAACATGGACCCTCGGATAGTGAACCTGGACCATCGGATGGTGAAGAAGTCACGAAAGTAATGACAGTGTCGACTACCGGCAGAAAGCAAGACACCTCCAGCAATGCGCTTGCTGAGGCTGAGCGCGTGGCCTCGGAGACGTTGGCCTCGATGTGGCAGACAGGGGGAAGTGTTGTCCGCCCCGAGCGGGAAGCTTTGTTGCCCCAATCTCCTAGGTAAGTCCTCTGCTCACTAGCGGCGTTGGGTCTGATCAGCATGTGATTCAGGTTGCCTGAAAATCGAGATCTGTTTGCTGACGTGGAATTTGGGTACGAAATTTTACCCGGGTGGGTGAGGATAGACACTACAACACTGAGATTTACAGGGATCTCGAAACCTATGATGAAGGGGCATCCGGCGAGGACGAATACGAAGTGGGCGCACGGTGGGTCAACATCAGCATTGGCCGATGGCGCTAGAATTTCGTCTTCCAGAACCATCTCCGAAGTCGCAGGCCACCAAGTAGAAGCAGATTGCCCCATTTCAAGTCCCTATCGCATTTCTGCAACGCGGCATCCTCCACCACCACTTTCCACCCGGGTGCCGCTACGGTTTGCGACGCCGTCGCCATCAGAGTCGGGGGAATCCAGTCTAAGTCCGGAACCACAGCCTCGGATGCGTAGTGTGCTTGATTATCTTGATGACTACATGTGACGGCGTGGACGTCGGTAGTTAGTGGAAATGTTATTATTTACTTTAAAATAAGTTCCGTGAAAGTTTTGAATGCTCAATGAAAGTTATGAAGTGGGACGCAGCAAAAAACACTGATTTGTTCAACAAAGATACATCAATCGATAAAAAAAACTAGGCCTCCGTCCATTTCTGCACGCCCTCGCCGTCCGGTCCACTGTACAGGGAACAGTACAATCCAATAGCATCGCGGCGGCTCTTCTTCTTCTCCTTCAGCTGGTTGGGGACACCGTCGCAGACCCGGTCGGCCTCAGCGCTACTACGGAAAGAAATAAGCGAATGAAGGGTGAAGCAAGAGGGAAGAAGACGTACGCCGTGCGATAAAAAACCCCGGCTCACGTCCACGGATGACCACGTACCAGGTCTCGCCAGAGCCCTCTGGGTACTGCGCCTTGATGGCTGCTGGGGTCTGCGGGACACCACGGACCCAAAGTGGGTCCGCGGCAACAGCGGCGGCAGCAGCAGCGGTCGCAGCAGCCTGCGCAAGGGCAGTGGCGTCGGCACGTTCTGCAGCGCAGTCTAGCTGCAAAAAAATGTCAGTAAAGGGGACAGTGTAGCTTGGTGTGGCTCGAACCTTGTACCCTCGACGGCAAGACGCATGCCTTCCACGGAGATGGTAGCGAGACGGGCAACAAGTGCAACCAATGCCTCCAGCTCAGAGCTGGAGGCGCTGGTTGCAGTTGTGGAGTTGACGTTGGTCATGCTGGCACTGGGAAAAAAGTGGTGGATGTGGGTGTGAATTTCGACGTTCAGAGTGGAGGGAGGGGGAGGCATTTAAAAGAGACTTCAGGTCGGAGTTGGAATATCGGTTGCACGGGAGAAAGGTTCCGGGGGATAGATGAGATATGAGATGCGATGCGCTCGATTTGGGCTCGATTCGGATTTGGCTCCATTAGGTTCGCCAAATCGATGTAAAACAGTCGAGTGGTAAATGAGATAGTAAAAAGGATCAGAAAGTGGCTGCATTTGGGAAACGCCAGGGCAAAATCAGTGGACTGACCTTGATATTGAGTACGAAAACACTCCTCTCTCCCGAGAACGACAGTCGCGTCCTGGTGTCGGTCTCCAATCTCGCCTCCTTTGCGTCTTGTGTCGTGTTCTTCGCACCTGGGACAAGCTCCTCCCTGGCCTTTGCGTGGTTCTACTCTCCCCACGGCATTCCCACAACGTCATGACCAAAAGCAAAGGGAAAGGAAGAGGGAGGCGATCTGCACTACCGCCGGACAAACTTGAGTACTTGGAGTCTCATCTGCCGGAATTTTTGGCGCTGCAACCTCACTTGGGGGAGTTCTGGGCGAAGGTGGAAAGAGGGTACTTCGGTAGATGGAAAGTCGAGGACGAGCTGGGGCTGCCGGCACTGGATGTCGAAGGGGTGTCAATCGAAGACGTGGGAGTCTCTGAGGAGCACCAACTCGCGGTCGGTCAAGCCCAGGAGAAGGCTAGAAAAGTGATATATTTTTCTCAATGACGCAGAGAATTTTACTGACCTTTGCTTTCTCCATCGCCCAGGCCATTCGTAATTGGTACAACAACAGGTCTCAGAAGGAGAAGAGACTTTTGAACGATACTTCTCAGAGCGCTGCATCCAACGTCGCGCTCAAGGACTTTCTGGCGAGTCTGGGAACCAAGCAGGGTCGTAAAGCTCAGCGTATCGAGATCTGGCAGCAGCGCAACCCCGAGATTATGAAGGCTGCGCTCGCAGAGTCAGACTATAGCTCTGCCATCGGTGTTGCCCCAGACGACGAAACTAAGGACGAGCGCAAGGCCAGGATTAGCGCGGGCAAACGAGATCAGATGATCATCTTCCGACGAGTGAGGGACGAGGAGTTTGCGAAAGCATCGGCCGAGGAGAAAGCAGAGGTCAAGAAGCTGTACATGAACCAAGAATCTTCGGCCTCCAAAGAGACGGCGGAGACGACGCAGGGGACGCCAGAAGAGCTGCAAGCATAAGATTCTTCCAAGTCGCGCGGGAATGGTTTTGCTTATACAGGTTTCTAGGGGCATAAACAAAGTGGGCGGAATACTCAAGGAGATGCACGGAGCGTTGGAGAGGATCACTGGATGGGTGGGATCCACTGTCTTGAGGGGACCGACACCAAACCTCGATGGCAAGATATCAACGTACAGGTACATGTGATCGAGAAACCCGCTTTTGGAAATCGCTGACTTGTCGGTCATCTCAGCTACTGCCATGGTGTAACACCGGCTGGTCAAACCCTCGACCAGGTAGTGACTGGATGGGAGGATAATGTCCTCAAGCCTCTTCAACAATTCGGGAAGACGGTTTTCGGTGCGCACTTTGATAGCATATCTTTTGTTTCGGACTGTCCAACTAACCTTCAAATAGATCACAAAACTCGGCGAGCACGCGCCCTGGGCTCTGTGGAATCTGAGGGCGAAATGCCTGAAGACGCCTCCGTCATCAGAAATGGCCGTAAGCGCCCTAGTAAGAAGACTACAGATTCCACCAGTGTTGCGCCTGTCACCCCTGCACCTGTCTTGCCCATCGCTTTCGCAGCCACACCCTCCCGAGGCTTCGACTTCGCAAGCGGCGGGTGGGGCTCCCGCTACCCTCTCCTACATTCTCCGCCGATGCCTTGGTCCTGGACAATGAAACTCTGTCAAAACTCTACCCCATGGATCTCTGGAGTACGACGGACTATTTCGACAATGTGCAATGGCCTGCGAATTTCGCCATCCCGGAGGAGGAGGACCTCGCGTCGCTCTCTCTCCCCGCCGCCCCCCTCTCCTCCTTTTGTCGGCGTGAGGCCACTCACGGCAGACTCGCCTTCGCATGAAGCATTACACATGTTTTCTTCCAACTTCACTTTTGGCTCTGATACAGCCGAACCGTCTGGGTCACCGCCGCCGAGCGTTCCCGATGTGCCCCCTTGTGCTTCCGGGGTGACTTGGATGACAAGCTCTCCCGCGCACCCCAGTAGTCCTACATTTACCCTCCGCACAGCAGTTTCGAGCCCGGCGCTCCCAGCAATCCCTTCCTTGTCCGCGCCTCCAGCGACACCTGTGACACCTGTCATCCCAGCACAGACACCCCCGCCCGCGAGGCCCACGCCTCGGCCAGCATTTTGGGGCGGGTCAGGCGCCATGGGATCGCCGTTCAGAGCATCCCCGCAGCCACTTCAGCCCACGACACCATCTCATTCTGACCAGCGCCGTCTGGCGCTGGAGCTTGCGACGAGACAAGGCCCTTCGACTGTAACTACTACTCTACTACTCGTCACCCGCTGCGGCTGTCCGTGACGGCAGCGCAAGACGTGGAGGGGTCGACGGTGGTTAGTGGGAACGGCAGCAATGACCGCATTGGATGTACCCATGACGACCGAATTGACTGCCGACGACTTCCCAGAGTCCCGCCCCATGTCCAACGCGCCTCGCTCCAAAAATCCACCCGCAACGACCCGGGGTGCGGGTCGTGGGCGCGGCAGCGGCGGACGCAGACGTGGCGGACTGGCGGACGTGGTGGACGTGGCGGACGTGGTGGATGCGGGGGGACGCGGGGGTGTTGTTGGGGGCGGCGTGGATGCTGCCGAGATGGGTGATGGGGATGGGATGGAAGATGTCAATGATGGGAGCGTCCTTGTGCCCCTGGCGGGTCAAACGCTGCCGGAGCCGATCTCGCGCGAGCGCGTGGGCGAGATCAGGATGTTCGAGAAAAAGCGCGATGCCGCCGCAGCGAGAGTCTCACAGCAGCGTGACCACGGCGTATTCGTGCTGCGTCCCCTGCCTCCAGGACACGAGGCACTTCCTGCAGGTCCGGGGGCTCTTGGACGCCGGAGATTGCCGCCAGTCGAGCCGGCGGTGCTTGGAGCTCAGCCCGTCAATACGGTGGCGTCTGGCGCTCAGCCCGTCAATCCGGTGGCGGTTGGTGCTCAGTCCGTCAATCCGGTGGCGCCTGGCGCTCAGCCCGTCCAGCCAGCGGCGCTTGGGGCTCGGTCCCGGCGCCACGTCGCGAATTACGAGCCACCAAAGAAGAGGACCATGGAGGACATCCGTAAGGACGCGGCGGCCAAGCGAGAAGCAAAGGAAACGGAAAAGAGGAAACGAGGATTGGAGAACACGGAACCTCGGGTATCAAAAAAGTATGAATATTACTTCTTCTTCGCTCCCTCCATGTACGGTCTAACCATTATTCGGCAGGCGCAAAACAAAGTAAGGGGAATGCCTGCTCAACCAGGACTTCTGTCATGTGTCATTCAACTGGCACTCGATTTCTCTCATTTCTTTCCAATGTGCCTGTGCCGTATGTATCGAATGTGGATATGTACTTCGAATATGCGTAGGGACTTAGAAGAATTTTACGTGTGCTTCACACCGGCGATCATGGATCAACTTGACAATGACAGGATCTGTCGTCTTTATCTGACTCCCTCGCGGTCCGGGTATAGCGCCCAAATCAATATATTGAGTCGACTCCGATGTCGACTGAGTTCTATATTTATTACATGATGTATATTTTCTCTGGCTAGTGGTCAACCATGAAGGATATGAGTTTGTGAAAAGCCGGTATCGAAGCATGCTGATCAGCAGCTAATGATGTAGAAATAAAATCAGACCGAACAAAATATAAGTTGATATAGAGGCAGCGCAGCAGGAGAGAGTAGGAGAGGGGACAAACTGAAAACACAGGCATGAGGTGGTACGTCAGCTGTGAGTTCAATTAGAGGTCGACGTGTTGCAGAGACCTGAGGAACGCACGAAGGGCCGGGCAAATGCGGATCAGAAGAATCGGGTGGCAGCGGTGGTGACGACGGAAATACGGTGCTGGTGGGCGGGGGGGAGGCGGCGGAAGGGACCTGCATTCGGGGATGGGAGCGCCGGAAGCAGGGCCAGGGAACGGGGTAAGAGCACTGCAGGAACGCGGTGGGAGCGAACGAGGGCGGGAGCCAAGCCCGGTGGCGGCATGCATGGAAGGGCAGAGAGGGCAGGAGCGCCAGAAGCAGACGCCACCAGTGTGCGAGCCGGGGAGGTAAGGCCGCTGGGCTGGGCGTACGGAAGCACCCGAGCGGCGGCGGGGCACTGCGGGAATGCGGGTGCCAGCGTGTGCGAGGGTGCGCTGGGGGGTGCAGAGGGGCAGCGGGGACCACACAGCAGACGAGCAGAGAGGACAGACAGCACAGCAGACGGGCAGGATGAGAACAGGCTGGACCGGCAGGTGCCAGCGCAATGGTGGCGGGAGCAAGGCATCATCATGATGGCATACTAACAATGACAAACAGGGGCGCCCTGCCAAATCCTGCAACGACGACGCCAATCCTGTGCCCCCGCTGGCCAATATGGCTGTCCCAAGCTCAATAGGTGTGTTCCTGTGTTGCATATCTAGGTCTTTGTGATGTTCATTCGCGATTACAGCCGGTTTTCAAAGCCGAAAATGCGCGCTGGCTTTTGGGTGAGCGGAGAGCACCGCCACCCGACGCGCCCCGCCCGCATCAAAGCGCTGGACGACGCCGCCGCTGGAGTGGCCCCCTGAATGATTGAAAGGTGGCGTGGCACTGTTATGTAACATCAGGGATACCTCTAACCAGAGCAATTTATATAAATCGGACCACCTCTAGACGACACGACCTTTATATATAAAAACGCCGTATACGCCTGTGAGTTGCACCGCAAGGTCGACTTGGACAATGTACCATTAGATATTTTGAAGCGGTTCACACATCAATGTCTGATGCACAGCACGGACAACCCGTACGCGCTTGGCGAGTGGGCCCTTGGCTTGTAAAATCTGTATTTTTATAAATCATACATTCTGTATCGAAAAACTTCTTGGAGCCCGCGGTGCTATGCAGGTGAACGGATCCGTGTGCGGGTGAGTCGATGGGAACCTCAGGGCAGATGAAGGGAAGGTTCATGCAAGGTTGAGGACGATTCAAAAAAAAGCGCTGGTGCCGTCGTCCGTTGACCGGACTACCAGTGTCATTGCGCATCTATTTACACGTGTTGTAAAGTTGTCTAATACTTTTCAGCGACGGACCGACGGGCACGATGTGCAGCCTTAATCGGGGCGGAAAATTGCTCATGTACCACGGCCGCCGAGACTCAGTATGTACTTTAATTTCGGGGATCGTGCCTCTCCGAAAGAGAGCATCTAGCTCATCTCGTCAACAAACTCCAAGCGCGTGTACGATCTTATATCGCACACCCTCTCGTTACCCGCTTCTCGACGACTTCTACCGCCTGTTTCTCATTCCAGGGATGGGGCATTGCGCAGGAGGGCTACCTCATTTGGCCAATCAAATGGGCTCAACCTCGTCAACGACTCGTCTCATAATATATTGTTGGCAATGGTCGACTGGGTGGAAGGTGGGATTGCACCGGCCACTATCATTGGCTCTGATACTGCCAATGCAACGCGAACGCACTGCAGGTATCCCATGCGGAGTGTGTTCAATGGGACGGTGTTCATTTGTGAGTAGGCCGTGCAAAAGGGAGTAAGAAATATCGCGTGGAAACACTGAACTTGACGTCGATACGGCCTGACACTGATTGCATACAATCCAAATACTTCCTCAGAATCTTTTTGAATGTCCTTGGGAGAGTCCTTTCAGGAGTCTCAGTAGCTGTGGATCGCTCGAGTTGTGTCCGTCGCGTATTTTTTCACGGATACCCTAGGACGTTCACGTAGTCAGTTTGTCTGATGTCTGTATTTCATTACCCAGGGGATCAGTTGCTCTGGATTTGGTTTCCGATGTTGCAAGAGAACAGGCCCGGTGAATTATATAATTTAGAACACTTCTCGAACTTTATCTCGCTAGGAACTTGTGACAGGGAGCAGACAGCTGGATCCCGGCACACGAGAGTTTCGAGTTCCGACAAAAAGTAACTGGGGTAGATAGTCGATTGACTGAAGTATTCGACATACATGCTGCGTTTATAAGTATCTACAGGATAGGAGTGGAATGGAGATAGATCAGTGTAAGAATAGATATGAATAGGATAAGTAACTTAGGAATGAATAGAACGTGTAATCGGTCGAGGTACGAGGGCGATGGGGACATATTCAGACTCGTAAGTCAGTGATGGCATTCTTCTTCGTCAGTTTGATGGTGATCTTTGTCATTCTGTCAAGATATTGTCAGCAATCTGCTCAGGTGTAGGGTCGGCCAGATGGTCGCGGTTGATTTCGACTTTTTTATTTTGATTTCTGATCGGCAATGTCACGTTCAAGTAACCCCATGCTTCACCCAGTCCAGTACCTAAGTCGGTGTATGTAGTCGTTTATTACACTAGTATTGCTTGTTGTATTATCCTCGGATTAAAGCTGAAATAGCTTGTGAAATACGGCCCAAAGGTCGCTTGTCCGAGAACACCGATCACTGTTCCCCATTAGGCATACAAGTTCAACTTGCTTCTTGAGCAGGGTACACCGAAGCTCAATGTACATTGAGCTCAGCAATATCAATGGGAATTTAATATTCCTCCTCCTCCGTCTCTCCCAATTTCTCAAGCCCCATCTGAATGCATATCTGGCCGCACTTGTGTTGAACCACAAAGCTCTGAATTCCATCGTCACTGTGATGCCCTGCACCGCTATCACTGGAAATTCAGCAACGGTTATATAGGGTGAACGATGACTATATAGAGCTCACCCGTATTGTGTATGCGACATTAGATCAAACAGAATTCCCGCTTTGTTTGATGGATTATGGCTCTTGGAACCTACATAGTAGTTTAAGCAGGATATGAACCGCAAAACCCGAAGTACTCACCCTGAATGTCGGCCAATACGAGGGCTTTGTTAGAGTTCAGGTACGTGAAATGCTGAAAGACATTAATGGTTGCCCCTTGCTTGTCAGTGTGGTGAGGATGTTCAAGTGTGCCGGAATACTTCCGAAAGTGAATGTTGCTCCATTCACGCTCAAGCAGCCAGGCAACAGAGGATATGATCTTGTTATCCATGACAATTTCGTCCTTTTGGTCGTCCGAAAGCGCTTGATAGTCAGAGATTTTGATCCCGGATGCGGGAGACAGAATGAAGGATGGTGTCTCTAATGCATCCTTGGCAATCACACCCTCATGAGCAACAAGGAAATCAGTGACTTCGAAATCTTGGAATTATTTCGGTCAGAACCACCACCACAACATGCAAATGAGACTTGAAACTAACCAGAGATGTTTGATCTTCTCAGACTCACATTCCCCCTTGAAATTGTCAAGGAAGAATTTTGCTTGCCCCAAGGTTATCGCCTCCCGGATGAGTTCGTCTCAGTTGGCAATGATAGAAACTGTTGTTCCGTTTCTGAGTGTATAGCAGCGCTTGGCCATGTAGCTCAGTTTGTTGCAGGTGACCTCACCGAGTAAAAATTCAGACCACATAAAAGAAGAAGGGAAAGAACGAACCTTGAACACAAACTTCGACTTCCCCTTGCCACTGTGTATATTTTCGATCATGACTGAGCCTGACAGCCCATCAGCATCGGGGGACCAAGTAATCGACTGGACTACATTAGTTGGATCAGTAATATGGTTCCCGAAAAACAGTGTAGCTGAGACGATTCAGAAATATTATGAACACAGCTACTTACCCTAGATTATTGTCCTTGACGATTCTCAGCTTCACAAAGAAATACAGGGAGGTTTGCACTGCGGTGCAGAGGAGTTCATCTACCATATTAAGAATCTCTATCCAATAGGGGAAGTCAAAGCTGGGAATCAACATCGATTCTGACGTTGATTCTGGCATCGATTCAGATCCGATTCGCGGAACAGAATCATGCAAAAATTGATCCAGCTTTGACCAACCCTGATTCTGCTCTCAACTTTATATCGATTCTGCTTGGATTTGCCGTCGGTTCCCTGTGCACAAATAAGTCTCTAGCTAGACTTATATTTATTCAATTTTGCGTCACGATGACATGCCCTACATCAAAATTATTTTGTCTTCGAATTCTCGTGTCCTACTTCCGCCCCTCTTGTCTCCCCAATGCCTCGCCTTTCGGCGCGCCAAGCGCGCGCTCGCAAAGTGCTGAGGACCTTTCTGGACCACCATACTGCCCACATGAAGGCTTTCTTGCGCCGCAAAAACCAAGCTAAGCGTGCTTTTGCACAGGCTGGGCTAACGTCGGAGGACGCTGGATATAAAATTCGAGTATCACAAGGATAAGTCATAGTTATACAAAGGATCGATTCCAGGGACGATTCTGGAATCGATCGAGTTTCGACTCCGGAGTCGAAACATCGATTCTGCATCGATTCCGGAAAACATCGATTCTGGCGTCGATTCTTGATCAAAAATCGATGTCTGAATCAATGCCAGAATCGACGCCAGAATCGACGTCGATTCCCAGCTTTGACTTCCCCTAATGTTACAAGATCAAGCACGACCACGTGTCCCGCAATGTACTAATGGTTCATCATTCTCTTTGCCTGTTTTTATTGCAGGCTTGCACATGAGCTTGGCCACTGCGGCTTAAATATGTGTTGACATTGTAGCTTACATGCCGCATTCATACAATGATTTATAGCTTGGCCTGTGCACAAACAACTATTCAATGTGTCAGATGCGCTATCGGGCTTCTCGGAGATGCCGAAATTGCCGTATCTGTTGTAATTATGCATTGATGGGCCAATAAGACCGAGAAAAGGTGCCTCACAGGTCGCCTGCGCCGCCCACACAGTCCCACAACATTGGGAGTGGGTCAAGTTCGATGCGCTGGGTTACTTGATCGTGACATCACCGATCAGAAATCAAAATCAAAAAGTCAAAATCAACCGCGACCATCCGGCCGACTGTACAGGTGACAGGTCCGTGATTCCCACTGTCCTTGGTATGCTGAGCCTCTGTCATGTAATTTTAAGTTCTAAAAGATAATTCATGGGTTAAAGCTTGAAGAGCAAGCGGCGTCGGCGCGACGGCGCATCAAACCCGAGCCATCAACAATTACCATATTTGGTATGTAACTCACATTTTGAACGCAACCATGGTCAGTACCAGCATATTTGTGGATTGTGACAACCATGAAAGCCCTCCAAGATACCCTCGACTGCAAAATCCTCTCTAATTTCCACTAGTAAGTTAGATCCCCTGTGAACGTTCCGGCTATCAAGACTGACGAGGATCGCCATCAAACTCACGAAGATCACAATCAAACTGACGAAGACTTAACTGAACTATGACTGACGAGTTTGCATACGTCCCAGGGCGATGTCAAGGACGAAGGGATTGAATGGGTAATAGAGTAGATGGGATAAAGAAATGGCGAGGATAGGGAGGGACGAGGGATTGATGTGGTTGCCATATCGGGGTGATGTGGTTGAAAAAAAGAGGGATGCGAAGGCGTACCCGTTACAGAACTCGAACCGGGGATTTGGTTAATGCCACATGCGCTCCCTAGTGAGCAATGGTACGACGTTCATGATGACCGGTGTGCAGTCGGCGGAAGATACAGACACAGGTAGACCATGCTGATGCAGCTCGACTAGACTGTAGATTCAAGTCAGAATGTCAATGCTTATACACGGGCGGCAATAGGTATAGAGTGTAGGGGAAATGAACAGAATGGAATCATGGAAAGGAAAGTGAGGGGCGAAAAAGTATGAACAGTGATTACAGCAATCTGCAGTCGGTGAAGAAAAGAAAGACGAAGGCAGGGAGCAAAAAAAATTGAGTTCCACATGCACTCTCGCATAAAAGAGTCTCTTGCCATTCTTGTGGCCATTTACTTGTTCACATCGTCCTCATACCGGTCCTTCTCATCTACAATCTCCTCCGAGAGAATCTCCTCAATGATGTCTAGGAAACAACAACAGATGGTTTGCGTTTAGAAAGACTGCAGTGCAATGGCTAGATAGAAAATGCACCTTCGAGTGTGAGGACACCAATAGCGTCCCCTCGTTTTCCTGGTGTTAAACTGACTAGGAGGAGGTGCGCGCCCAAGTTGGCTTTGTGTTTGTGTTTGTCCATTGTCCGTCGGGAAGGTGTTCCAAATAACAGTGGGGAACAGAAGAGGGGAGAAAAGACCTGGTGGTGTATAGCAACACACCTGCTATGCATAAATGGAAGATATACGCATAATTGGCAGGAAATCCCCGTTCGATTTGGGGTCAGGTCATATTGCTGCAAGATATTTTTCTTTCAACTATTACTGCCGAGGCTGATCGAGAGTCGGAAGGCCTGGATACCTAATAAAAGTGTTGAATAAAGCGGAGGACAGGAATGGGAATAGGAAGACCTGGTGGTGTATGTTCACACACCTGCTATACATCAAGCAATTTCTGCGTTCCATTTGGCAGCAGATTCCTGTTCGATTCGGGGCCAGGTCATGGTCTCCCAGAGTATCATTTTTTTCTGTTGAGCTCTACTGATCAGGTGAGTGTTTTTACATACTGTTGGTCTACACGATAGACGGTGCTTCTTCCGAAGTCCCTGCATTTTGCTTTTAGCCGTGTGTGACATGTGCACTTTCGTTGAGTTAAGTTATTGGATGCTGGGTGAGTATAATTAAGGCATAGGGTATGGGATGAGAATAGAAAGAACACGACCTGGTGGTGTAAGATAACACACCTGCTATATTTGCGCCAAATTGATGTACCGTCAGCAGGACATTCCCGTTCGAATCGGGGCCAGGTCATAATCAGTTTCCGGAAAGTTTTGGTCCAACTCGGGGGTATTCGGGTGTGCTTTGATCTGTACGGCTGTAGGACAGATGATGATATTGTTTGATTTGTTGGTCACCTGGCTCCAGTGCGGTGAGGTATTTGTTTCGACATTGAAGCCTGAGTCTTTGATTCTGGACAGGTGGATAAGGCGGGACAGTAGAAGAGTAAAAAGACCTGGTAGTGTATGATAACACACCTGTTGCACATAATTCTTTGCAAGGTAATTCGGCAGGAGAACCCCGTTCGATTCGGGGCCAGGTCATGGTCAGAAATGATTACTTCTGTATTTTTTCCCACAAGTTCCGCCGGCGGGTGTTTTTGTTCGGATATTGATAGCTGCGTCTCATACTACACCGCCATTCGAGAACTTCATTTCTCAAACCTCGACTGTTGATATTCTTGCAACCTTGACAAAACATTTAATATGTGTTCTTCCAAGGTTTCACAGACATTTTAAAGAAAAATGTTGACAAACTGTCCCAGAAATATCAGTTAAACATTTATGCAACATGCCTCAAATACGGAATTGAAAAATGCTTGAGGGATTCGACATTTTTTATTTTGACAATGTTGTGTGTACGAAACATTCTCAGAACATTGGTCGCAAACGGCGGTGTATGATACTACTTCGGTCCTGTGGTGTTCCAAATTTAAAGCTCAAGGCAGGGAACACCGATATAGCCACATGTGCGAAGTATGGGTGGTTTAACTGCCGAGGTTTGATTGAGAATAAGTAATAAAGAAAGGCCTGCACAAGTGTGGAGTAAAGCAAGGGACCAGGGTAGGGTGACAAGACCTGCTGGTGGAATGGCAACACACCTGTAATATCTGATATGTCTGGACTCTGTATAGAGCATAATTTGGCAGGAGATCCTCGTTCGAATCGGGGTCAGGTCATGGTCATATTCTGGAAACTTTTTGCCCCGGCTCGGGGGTCGGATGTGTGCTTTGATTTGTACGGCTGTAGGACAGGTGATGGTATTTGCTCGATTTTTTGGTCACCTGCGACGAGGTATTTGTTTCGACATTGAAGCCTGGGAGTCTTTGATTCTGGACAGGGGGATAAGGCGGGACAGTAGAAGAGTACAAAGACTTGGTGGTGTATGGTAACACACCTGTTGCACATGACGCAGAGCCAGATTATTCGGCAGGAGAGCCCCGTTCGATTCGGGGCCAGGTCATGGTCAGATGTGATACTTTCGTATTTTTTCCTACAAGTTCCGCCGGCGGGGTGTTTTTCTTCGGATATTGATAGCTGCGTCTCATATGATCAATAGAGAGTTTGTGCAGATCCACCCGGGTGGCTACCGAGGCATGTAGAGTGGGGTGGCTCCAGCTCCAGGTGGCTTTCCTGGGTGGCTTGTCCCATTGAAACCCTGTGTTCCTTTCAATTGTTTTCTTCCTCAATCCTGTTGTCCTTAGCCCCTTGTCATCATTGCTGTCTCCTTCTCCTCTGGAGGGCCAGGAGATGCTGAGTTCTCCTTTGCCAGGCTTATGTGTATACATTCCTACCTGTTCTTGCCTGTCAAGCATTTTTGCATGTCTTTCACCAAAGGATATGAATCTGAGGGATCTATTCAAACCAACAGAACCAACAGTGATGTCATTTGAAAAGCCACCTGGGTGCAATGGAGCCACCCCCGCTCCACATGCCTCAGAAGCCACCTAGGTTGCTACAGGTGGCTATCACAAACTCTCTAATACTTCTTCGGTTCTGTGGTGTTCCAAAGTTCAAGGCACGGAACACCGATGTGGCCACTACGTTCGAAGTATGTACATGTGTGGTTTAACTGGCAAGGTTTGATTGAGAATAAGTAATAAAGAAAGGCCTGCACAAGTGTGGAATAAAGCAAGGGACCGGGGTAGGGTGGCAAGGCCTGGTGGTGGATGGCAACACCTGTTAAGTACATATGGTCCGGTTTTCCATATCGAACGTAATTTGGCAGGGGATCCCGTTCGAATCGGGGTCAGGTCATTTCCAGTGCGCAGTCTGGTTTTTTTTACAAGGTCTGCCCATGGTGTATCTGCCTTTTTCTCGATGTGTGCAGCTGTATCCAGTACGTACCCGAGTTTGGGGGTTGGTTTCTTGATCCCTCCGATGGTCTGCGGAATGGCATTGAGATGTATTTTTGGATGTTGAATATTCAAGTCATTTACCAGGACAAAAATCATACTGTGGTATTGGGGAGCAGAAGAGGGGAGGAAAGACCTGGTGGTGTATAGCAACACACCTGCTACGCATAGTAGATCGAAAATATGCATAATATGCAGAAGATCCTCGTTCGAATCGGGGTCAGGTCATTGCCGATACACTGCATTCAGGCCCTTAGGCGGCAGAGTGTGTGTCTGCCGCGCCGCGGCAGAGGGTGGCAGACCCGAGGTCAGACATGGCCTGCCACGATCGGCCTCCCTGTGAACAATCCCCGAGCTCGCTCGGGAACTCAGAATTGTCAAGAGAAGTCTTGGAGAATTCACATCTGGGTCCTCTCGGCGTGTTTGCCGGCCGTGCGAAATCATAATGTCACTGCAAACACAGCCGACAGCAGCCAGTGCGATTGAACCATGGACCCACCATGAACAACTTGAGCCACTGGTCAGCAAGGAAGAAATACTGACCCAATATGGCCACCTCCGGCTAGTGCACCTTGAGTGCCCCATTTCAAATAAGCATTGAGCACTCGGAAATCAGCCGGTGAGAGACAATTCTCATGCCAAGAAATAATTCTCACACACTTGGGAGCTATATTTTTCTTGGGAGTAGTGGCCAGGAAGCTCAAATGGCAAAGATCCAAGAGTAAATGAACAATGGCAAAGGCACTGTGGCTGGAAGGAGAGGCAGCCAGTGGGCGGCAGAGGTTGGCCGCCCGCGCCTCGGCAGATGGCGGCAGATGGTGGCAGCACGCGGCACAGCCTCCGCGGCAGACCCCGTCGCATGGGGTGGGCGCGGCGCGGCGGGTGGCGGCAAAGCTCGGCAGCCTCTGCCGATCAGGGGCCTGAATGCAGTGATAAGCAACGTGTTTTTTTTTTTCACGAGGTCTGCCCGTGGTGTATCTGCTTTTTTCTCGATGTGTACGGTTGTATCCGGTATATACTTACCCGAGTTCGGGGTTGGTTTCTTGATTTTTCGATGATGGCAAGATGTATCTTTGGATGTTGAATATCTGAGCTCTTTGTTTTTGTCTACCAGCACAGAAACTATACTGTGGTATTGGGGAAAATAAGAGGGAGAAAGACCTGGTGGTGTGCAGCAGCACACCTAGATGGCAGCCAAAGAAGCTTGCAGGAGAACCCCATTCGATTCGGGGGTCCAGTCATGGTCAGACGTGATACTCTTGTATTTTTTCTACAAGTTCTGCCGGCGGGGTGTTTTTCAAGCTGCGTCTCATATACTTCTTCGGGTTTGTGGTGTTCCAAGTTCAAGGCAGGGATTCAAAGTATGCATATGTGTGGTTTAACTGCCGAGGTTTGATTGAGAATAATCAAAAAAGGCCTGCACAAGTGTGGAATAAAGCAAGGGACCAGGGTAGGGTGACAAGACCTGGTGGTGGGTGGCAACACACCTGCTACATATTGTTGTATCCATTTAGAGCATAATTTGGCAGGGGATCCCGGTTCGAATCAGGGTCAGGTCATTTCCGATGAGCATTAATTTTTTTTTTTTACGAGGTCTGCCCGTGGTGTATCTGCCTTTTTCTCAATGTTTACAGCTGTAATATCCGGTACGTACCTGAGCTTGATTTTTCAATGGTCCGCCGG
This sequence comes from Mycena olivaceomarginata, assembly GCA_029378375.1. Taxonomy (NCBI): domain Eukaryota; kingdom Fungi; phylum Basidiomycota; class Agaricomycetes; order Agaricales; family Mycenaceae; genus Mycena; species Mycena olivaceomarginata. Next base: position 31,326 of record JARKIC010001997.1, on the reverse strand, counting down.
AGTTGCATTGAGATGTATCTTTGGATGTTGAATATTTGAGCCCTTTGTTTTTATCTACCAGCACAGAAACTATACTGTGGTATTGGGGAGAATCAGAGGGAGAAAGACCTGGTAGTGTATGGTAACACACCTGTTGCACATGAGTCATGACGCAGTGCCAGATTATTCGGCAGGAGAGCCCCGTTCGATTCGGGGCCAGGTCATGGTCAGACGTGATACTTGCCATTTTTTTCTATAAGTTCCGCCGGCGGGGTGATAGCTGTGTCTCATATACTTCTTTGGTTTTGTGGTGTTCCAAGTTCGAGGCAGGGAACACTGATGTGACCACTACATGCGAAGTATGTGGTTTAACTGCCGAGGTTTGATTGAGAATAAGTAATAAGGAAAGGCCTGCACAAGTGTGGGATAAAGCAAGGGACCAGGGTAGGGTGACAAGACCTGCTGGTGGAATGGCAACACACCTGTAATATCTGATATGTCTGGACTCTGTGTGGGGCATAGTTTGGCGGGAGATCCTCGTTCGGATCGGGGTCGGGTCGTCTCCAGTGAGTTTCTGTTTTTTTTTTACGAAGTCTGCCGTGGTGTCTCTGCTTTTTTCTTGATGTGTACAGCTGTATCCGGTATGTACCCGAGTTTGGGGGTTGGTTTCTTGATTTTTCGATGGTGGCAAGATGTATCTTTGGAATGTTGAATATCTGAGCCCTTTATTTTTGTCTACCAGCACAGAAACTATACCGTGGTATTGGGGAAAATAAGATGGAGAAAGACCCGGTGGCGTACAGCAGCACACCTAGATCGCAGCCAAAGAGGTTTGTAGGAGATCTCCGTTCGATTCGGAGCTAGGTTATTCCTCATGTATCAAGTCTCTTTTTACAAGGTCCGCCCGTGGTGTGCTTGCTCGCTCCCTGATGAGTATCTGGTACGTAACTGTTTGAGAGTTGGTCGTTTTGGTGGTCCGGACTCAGGGTGGTAAGGATGTGTAAGGATGTATCTTTGGACGATTCGGGGTCAGGTCATATCGCTGCAAGATATTTTCTTTCAACTATTTCTGATATACCGTCAGCAGGACATCCCCGTTCGAATCGGGGCCAGGTCATGGTCATATTCTGGAAACTTTTTGCCCCAACTCGGGGGTATTCAGGCGTGTGCTTTGATCTGTACGGCTGTAGGACAGATGATGGTATTTGTTTGATTTGTTGGTTATCCAGCTTTAGTGTAGTGAGGTATTTGTTTCGACATTGAAGCCTGGGAGTCTTTGATTCTGGACAGGGGGATAAGGCGGGACAGTAGAAGAGTAAAAAAGACCTGGTAGTGTATGGTAACACACCTGTTGGACGTGACGTGAGGGTATGCAATGCATGATTTGGCAGGAGAACCTCGTTCGATTCGGGGCCAGGTCATGGTGAGGCCGATACTTCTGTATTTTTTTCCACAAGTTCCGCCGGCGGGGTGTTTTTCTTCGGATATTGATAGCTGCATCTCATATGCTTCTTCGGTTCTGTGGTGTTCCAAAGTTCAAGGCAGGGAACACCGATGTGGCAGTATGTGTGGTTTAACTGCCGAGGTTTGATTGAGAGCAATCAAAAAAAGCCCTGCACAAGTGTGGAATAAAGCAAGGGACCGAAGTAGGGTGACAAGACCTGGTGGTGGATGGCAACACACCTGTCACACATATGGGCCGTGTTTCATGTCGAACATAATTTGGCAGGGGATCCCCGTCAATTCGAATCGGGGTCAGGTCATCTCCAGTGAGTTTCTGTTTTTTTTTACGAAGTCTGCCGTGGGAGGGATGACGAAAAGGGTGCGAGTGCGACTCAGCCACTCGCACTGTCGCCAGATTGACAGTGCGACTCAGTGCCATCAGTGGTGACTGGGACCATGCAACAGTGCGACTTCCGCATTAAACAGTGTACTCGCGTAATTCGCTTAAGCACGGCCATCAGTGTGTGACTGCTGTTCCGCCATCCATCATCAGGCGGGAGCGAGCGGCCGGGCGATTTCTTTCTCTTCTTTTACCAATCTTTCCCCTGATGTTCCTCGTGTCCCGCTGTACCCGTAAATCGCATCTCCGAGATCACCGAGTACACCGCCGCTCGCTTTAACATCCGTTGTCCGCCACCATCGGCCCTTGAATTAGTACCGGGTTCAATGAAATGTTGTAGTATAATTCAATCACTTACAGTTTACATTTCGTAGCACACCGTGTATTTAATGTGTATTAAATGCTATAACTGTTCAGAGCCAGCTCCCGAGTCCCGGCCTGACATCCGCGGCATTTTCGGTCAATACAATGAGCTTATTGACGGCCGTCTTTTGGACTTTTTCCCCACCCCCCTCATCGTCCAGTTGAGCTCGTAATTTACTTGCTATAAATTCTGTACCCTAGTAGCCTTCAAAACACGATTTTTTCCCCCTTGAACCACGTCCCTCGTCGTTCTGAGCAGCGTTGGTCCAACTCACACACACACATTTCCTTCCACTCCCTTGTCACTCATCTGTTACATTTTGGCTCAGCCGATGTTTGAGCGAGCCGCCGAGCTTCTCCCTCAGTGAAATCAAGGCATGTCGAAAATTTGTGAATGCTTTCCGCCTTCAGATTCCTTGTATGACTGCTTCACTGTTTAATGCAAACCGATAATGTAGGCATTCACGGATACCCTCAGCAATCCTGGAAATAATCCTTTCTCTGTGGACAATGCGGCTTTCTGGATCAGTTCTCTCGGATATCAACTATACATGTTGCATGACGAATCTGTGATCTCAGGCACCCGCTGGCTTCCCGAGGATGCATCTACAAAACTAATCGCATATCGGAGCTATGCGCACTTTTCTCCCGGTCTTGTTAACTGGCACAATTCTGACCATATCCAGATCTTGGCTGATCAATATGTTGGCTATCCATTCTTTAGTTTGGAGAATCCGGATGTCTGGATTAATCCTACGGCGTTCCAAGGCTACATGAATTCGACTAGGAATTCGACGCCCGCCACTTCGCGAGCACCCTCTCGTGCTACACCCTCGATTTCCATGGCTGAATCCCGGGCCAGCAGCCGTGTTTCATTTATCCCAGCCTCTGGAGCTAGCTCTGAGGTATCCTATACGTCATCTGACATGCTCTCTCGTCCTTCAAGTTCCATGTCCATGGAGGTCATCGAAATTCATGACTCTGATTCAGACGATCCTGGATCCGCAGCAATCCCTGCCGCTCGTTCCACTGCTTCATTGGGCAATCCCTTTGCTCCACCAGTTCCCAAATTGAGATTGCCGACGTCTCCATTTCTCATCTCTCATCCCTCAGTAACGGTTCCGGATACCGAAACCCAAACCAAAGAAAAAGGGTAAAGGAAAAGGGAAACGGCAGCCGCTGCAGCAAATTGCAGTTACTTGGCAGGAGAATGTTGATCGTATTGTTCATTCAACAAGTGTACCAACGACCAATAACATCCCCCGAACCCCTACCGCCCTCTTGGTGGACCTTTCGAGGTCGGTGGAGTTGTTGAGGGCCCCGGACGGTCACATTGTACCTCTCAGCACGTTCATACGAGCATGGGTAAGGCCCATTATTTATCTCGCGCTCATTGGGCTTATCAAACACTTCCCAGAATCATGAGTCCTGGGACGGAGGGGCTGGCCATGCTGCTGGGGATGTTAATGTTGCCGGCTTTACTTCGATCCTCAGTGAAAAGATTCGCTGTCGCCGTTGCCATCATAAATGCAACGGTATCGACACATGTGAATTTTTCGAGGAAGAGATATTGGACGGGCTTGAACGTTATGAAGCGGATGAACAAGGGATGCAAGAACTCTGGGACCAAAACGAGGAAGAAGCAGTAGTGTCAGCTCCAGGAATTATATGTCGGTATGTACCCTTCCCAGCCCTCCATCTCACCTCACAGTCCCTGATCTACCTGTTCAGCTTCTATGTTCGCATTATGCAATCGAATTGCAAGGTTAAATGCAACGGGTTCCAACAATGTTTCGTTTTCATGTTCGTGGCTTTATTATTTATTTATCAGTTTTGATCTCTACTGATGCGTCTGCAGGTGCCCTCCACACACGGAAAGCAGTTTTTTGTCGGATACTCCCACTGGAAGAGGTCTGAACAGGGCTCCGATAGAGGCCTTGCATGGGATTCAACTTCCTTGCAGAATAGCCGTACATTATATGTCCAGCGAACTCAACTTCTGGGCGCCCAGAATACTTATTTAGATATCAAGTGTGCTACCTAGAATACATGCTCAGGTTGACCTTGAAAGTCACCGCACCACCCAGTGGTGTGATAAATTCAAAATTTATCAACCGTCTAGGGGCTACGGCAATAAACGGCATGGCTGTTCACATCATTTCGTCATGTGTTCCGCCTGTGACTGTCACCATCGACGGCTTGAAGCGAGTCGCACTGACAGCCTTCGAATCACACTGCCGACGGCCTCGTCAGTGCGACTCCGGGGCTGACAGTGCGACTGGACGAGTCGCACTCGCACCCTCCCCGTATATACTCGCTTTTTCTTGATGTGTACAGCTGTATCCGGTACGTACCCGATGTTTGGGGGTTGGTTTCTTGATTTTTCGATGGTGGCAAGATGTATCTTTGGATGTTGAATATCTGAGCCCTTTATTTTTGTCTACCAGCACAGAAACTATACCGTGGTATTGGGGAAAATAAGATGGAGAAAGACCCGGTGGCGTATAGCAGCACACCTAGATCGCAGCCAAAGAGGTTTGTAGGAGATCTCCGTTCGATTCGGGGCCAGGTCATGGTCAGACGTGATACTTCCGTATTTTTTCCTACAAGTTCCAGCGGGGTGTTTTTCTTCGGATATCGGTAGCTGTGTCTCATACTATGATGCTTCTTCGGTTTTGAGGCACTATAAAGTTCAAGGCAGGGAACACCGATGTGGCAGTATGTATGGTTTAACTGCTGAGGTTTGATTGAGAACAATCAAAAAAAGGCCTGCACAAGTGTGGAGTAAAGCAAGGGACCGGGGTAGGGTGACAAGACCTGGTGGTGGATGGCAACGCACCTGTTACACATGTAGTGGCCGTTTAGAGCATAATTTGGCAGGGGATCCCCGTTCGAATCGGGGCCAGGTCATAGTCATATTCTGGAAACTTTTTGCCCCAACTCGGGGGTATTCAGGTGTGTGCTTTGATCTGTACGGCTGTAGGACAGGTGATGGTATTTGCTCGATTTTTGGTCACCCGGCTCCAGTTGTGGCGAGGTATTTGTTTCAGCATTGAAGCCTGGGACTCGGGGTCTTTGATTCTGGACAGGTGGATAAGGCGGGACAATAGAAGAGTACAAAGACCTGGTAGTGTATGGTAACACGCCTGTTGCACATAATTCTTTGCAAGGTAATTCGGCAGGAGAACCCCGTTCGATTCGGGGCCAGGTCATGGTCAGAAATGATTACTTCTGTATTTTTTTCTACAAGTTCCGCCGGCGGGGTGTTTTTCTTTGGATAGCTGTGTCTCATATGATACTTCTTTGGTTTTGTGGTGTTCCAAATTTCAAGGCAGGGAACACCGATGTGGCAGTATGTGTGGTTTAACTGCTGAGGTTTGATTGAGAACAATAAAAAAGGCCTGCACAAGTGTGGAATAAAGCCAGGGACCGGGGTGGGGTGACAAGACCTGGTGGTGGATGGCAACACACCTGTTACACATGGTGTGTTGCGCAGCGAACATAATTTGGCAGGGGATCCCCGTTCGAATCGGGGCCAGGTCATTTCCGGTGAGTTTTTTTTTTTTTACGAGGTCTGCCCGTGGTGTATCTGCTTTTTTTCTCGATGCGCAGCTGTATCCGTGCGTAGCTGTTTGAGAGTTGGTCGTTTTGGTCCGGACTCGGAGTGGGAAGGATGTATTTTTGGATGTTGAATATCCGAGTCATCTACCAGCACCAAAATCATACTGTGGTATTGGGGAGCAGAAGAGGGGAGGAAAGACCTGGTGGTGTATAGAAACACACTTGCTATGCATAGGAGTTTGAAGATATTCGCATAATTGGCAGGAGATCCTCGTTCGAATCGGGGTCAGGTCATTCCATGATTGAAAGCAAATTTTTTGCACATTATCATTTTTCAGGCACCTAGCTACCCATATCCAATTCGGTGCATTATTACCTCAACCAATTTTGTACCCAATTTCCTTCCTAACCCGCCTCCTGCCGCCACGAGTGTATCCCGATAAGATAATCGTTATCTGATTGCGGGGCTTGACACGAGTTTGGCATCGAGGCTGTTGATCGCTTACGCCGAAGACCGAACGCGTCCGAAGGCGCGTCTGACCTGAAGTGAACGCCGAACCACCGTTTCTCGTTGCTGCTACATCGTCCTGGTACAACGTTGTACGCTACGCTACTCTACACCTCAAGTCGACGCTGTTGCAAGCTCGAGGCCAAGAGGCAAGGACGAGAAGGCAGAAGAGGGTTAGAGGGTTAGTGAGAGCGAAGGCGTGTGTACTTGAAGGTGTGTGCAGTTGTACTAGGATGCATCCCCTCATGTGCGCTTAGATTACGCACAAGCGAGATGGGAAAGAAGAGACAGCAGCATCGGGAGAAAGCGAAAGACGCGGACATTGAAGGCGACACGGGGCTGACGGCTGCGGCACTGGCTGCGACGAACGAGCTGCTCGCGACGGCGAAGGAGCTGTACCGGTCGCTGGGCGGGGGGTCGGAGGACGAGGGCGGCGACGCGGCGGGCGACGACGGCGACGACGACGACGACGACTCGGAGTACTGGCGGCGGGTGCGCACGGACCCGTCGTTCGCTGCGCGCGTGCGGGAGGCAGCGGCGGCGCTGGCCCCGTCGTCCGTCGACCGGACTGCCGGTGGGCATGTATGTGCACGTGATTTGCAAGGCTGACTAATACTTTTCAGTGTCGTCCCTCGCCGTCAAGACAGATTCGGCGACAACGCACACAAGGACCACGCAGCAGCAGCAGATGGCCCCCACGCCCCCGCCGCCGCCCTCCAGCGTCTCCATCGGCAAGAAGCCCATGGCCTACCAGCCAGCCGGCGCCACCCCCGCCCCGCCCCGCAGCGCCCGCGCCGCCGCCAAGGCCCCCGTCAGCGCCGCGGGCGGCTACCCCCCTGAGCCCGCCGCCGCAGCCCCCGCCACTGCGCCGCCAAGGGCAAGCAGCCGGCCGCGAACAGCAGCGCGAACAACAACAAGATATGGAGCACGAGCAGCAGCGAGGAGCGCGAGCGGATCCGCGACTTCTGGCTCGCGCTGGCGGAGGACGAGCGGCGCGACCTCGTGCGCGTGGAGAAGGACACGGTGCTGCGGAAGATGAAGGAGGAGCAGAAGCACAGCTGCTCGTGTGCGGTCTGCGGCAGGAAACGGTCCGTCTTCTTTCATCGCTGCGCACATCCGCTGACCGCTGCGCCAGAACCGCCATCGAGGACGAGCTGCAGGTGCTGTACGACGCGTACTACGAGGACCTCGAGCAGTACGCGCTCTACCAGCAGCAGTACCTCTCGTCCAACCGCACGCTGCCCCCGCCGCCTGGCCCCGGGCCCTTCCCCGGCAGCGTCGAGGTCGACCGCTACGGCGCGGTCGTCGCGGGCTACCCCGCCGCCCGCGCTGCTCTCCAGCCACCACAAGAGTCCCAATCCGAACAACCAAAACAGCCCGGGCCATCCGAAGGGCGGGACGGGCCCGGGGAAGAAGGGCAGGCGCGGGCGGAGGCGGCAGCAGCAGCGGAAACCGCCCGCCGCCAACGCGGCGGTGAACAACCGCACCGAGGAGGAGGACGAGGACGATCTGTACGAGGAGCCGCCGGACGACGACTTGGAGGACGAGGGCGAGGAGGGCGAGGAGGAGGAGGAGGAGGGCGAGGACGGGCTGGAGGACGAGGAGGAGGGCGAGGGCGACGACGGGGAGGAGGGACGGCTGCCGCTCGCGCCGCCGGTCGTCAATGGTGCGCCTTTCCCGCTTGTGGTGTCTGAGCAGATCTTACGCGCATGTCATGTAGGCCGCCCCCGCCCCGCCCCCGCGGCCAACCAGCCCGCGCCCCGGGCGCCCGCCAACGGAACGCCCGCTGCCAACGCACGGGGGAGGGGCGCGGTGGATATGAAGGGCAAGATCACCGCGGCCGTGGGCGCGGGGGTTGGGGGTGAGTGTTCTTTGTTGTTTTGGTGTTTTTCTTTTCGGGAGGGGTGGTTTTTTCTGTTCGACCGCGAGGTTTTTCGTTTGTTGCTTTCACCCGAGCGCGCGCGCGGCTGCAGTGCACACGACACGCATGTGCCGCCCATCCGACGGAGACATGCCACGTAGGGCGGGATGGGCCGTCCTCCTTCCTCCTTGCCTTCATTTTTCATTCTTCGTCTTTCGTCCTTCGTTCTTCGTTCCCCGCCGTGTCCGTCTGTCTGTCTGTCTGCCCTCCGATCCCGGCCGGGTCCTGGGTGTGGGTGCAATCCATCCGTTTCGAGGCCTGCCACGTGGGCGGCGGGATTGGATTGGATTTGTATTGGTTGATTCGTGCGCACGGCGGGAGGCGGGTCTTGTACCTACCGTGAATCGGACTCGTATCATATCATATCGTTTCTTTCCACTTCCACCTTGCCCCGAACCGAACGACGTAGTATAAATGACGCTAACGCAACCCTCTCAGGCCCGACCTCGATCCTGACCGTCGCGGACGACCTGCTCAAGAACGACGGGCGCAAGTTTTTGGAGATGATGGAGCAGCTGGTGGGTGCTTCTCTTCTCTCTTTGGTTTTTTTTGGGAGCTCTCCAGACATACCGCACCTCTTCTTTTCTTTTTTACTTCTCACTTCCTTCCTTTTTTGCATGGTTTTTTTCTCCGCGACGCCGTGCGCGATGCGGTGCGGCGGGTTCGGTTCACCCGGTACCAATCCCACACTTGGGTTTTTCGTTTTTTCGACGCACATTGCATTTCCGAGTCTACTTGTTCCTCTCGCACCGCGACTGAATGCTGATTACCCTGATCTCCGTCCAGGCCGAACGGCGATTGGCCCGCGAAGAGGAGGCCGCGGGGGGTGTCAGTGGCGACGAGGTGCGTGTTGGGTCTCATTCCTGCCCTCCCTTGCGGCCTTTCGGCGTAACCGCTAACACCGCCGTGTAGGACGACTCGTCCTCGTCGCTCGACGGGGACGGCGACGGCTCGTCGGACGGGGAAGGCGAGGACGAGAGCGAGGAGGACGATGAGGGGGAGAGCGGGGATAGTGGGTGAGTTGCGCTTTCTGTTGCATTTTTTTTATTGTTTGGTGCCGTGGCGGGTCCCATCGGAGCGGGATATTTGTGTTCTTCATTCGGATTGTGGCCTGTGGGGAACACCCGCTGACATTTTTTTTTTTGCGCAGTGACGACGACGGGGAGAGCGGGGAGGAGGACGAGGAGGACGACGAGGGGGGCGAGGAGGTGTGTATCCGCTCCGTTCTCGTTGTGCTTCCTCTTTCTTTTCATTCTGACGGGTAACATCCAGGCGATGACGGAGGAACAAAAAATGGAGGAGGGCAAGCGCATGTTCAGCATCTTCGCCGCGAGGATGTTCGAGCAGCGTGTCTTGAAGGTGCGTTTATCCTTCTGTTCCGTGGAAACACAGCTGATTGTTTCGTTGATTTCATTTTCTCGTTTCCCTTCCCCCCACACTCGATCCGCCGACGCGCACTCGATCTAATACTACTTTTTCTCGTTTCCCTTCCCTCCACACTCGATCCGCCGACGCGCACGCGATCTCGCCCTCGACCGCGATCGACTCTTTCGCTTTGCGCAATCGCACACGCGCCACGGAACTACTCGCTTCCCCGCCCGCGGCTGATTTGCTTTTACTCCTCAAATCTCGCTCGGTTCTCCCTCCCCGAATGCGCTGCGCCCGTGGCCGATGCTGCAGGCGTACCGCGAGCGCGTGGCACAGGACCGGCAGCTGCAGCTGCTGCGCGAGCTCGAGGACGAGGACGAGCGCGAGCGCGAGAAGGAGATGAAGAAGCAGAGCCAGAACCAGAAGAAGAAGGACAAGAAGCGGTGAGTGGGGAGTTTCGTCTTTGTCGTGCTTTTGTCGCCGGACGAGGGGACGGTGCGCCTAGTCGGGGCGGAGTGGGCTCGAGGGAGACGGAGTGCCCTCCGGGGAGGGAGGGAGGAATGATGCGCTGCTCCGACGGGGCGGAGCAGAATGGGGACTATAGAGACTTGTGCTGATGCGTTTGCAGGCAACAAAAGCAGGCGAAGGAGGAGAAGGAGGCCCAGCGCGCTGCTGAGAAGGCTGCGGAGGAGGCTGCTGCTAAGGCGAAGCAGGCGGCTGCGGAGGAGGAGCAGCGCAAACGCCGCGAGGAGGAGCGCGTTCCGGCGCGAGACTGCGCGCAAGGCGCAGGAGGAGGAGAAGGCGAGGAAGGAGGAGGAGCGGCGGAAGCGGCTGGCGGAGGAGAAGGAGAAGGAGGCGGAGCGCGAGAGGAAGCGCCGCGAGAAGGAGGAGAAGGGGAAGGCGGAGAGGCGGGACCGCGAGGAGAAGGAGCGCAAGTCGAGGGAGGAGCGCGAGGCCAAGGCGGCGAAGGATAAAGCGGCGCAGTTGGCAGCGGCGAAGGAGAGGGAGGAGAAGGAGCGGGAACGCAAGAAGGCACTCAAGGAGAAAGAGGAGAAGGATGCGAAGGAGAAGGCGGAGAAGGAGCGTGTGGCGGCGCAGTTGCAGCAGCAGCAGCAGCAGCAGAGAGCTGCGGCTGCGGCCAAGATTGCGAACAACGCGCGCGCTCAGGCGGTTACGTCGCCCACGCCTCCGCGCAATGCGAATGCCGGCCCCAGTAACGCCGCTGCGTCGGGATCTGGTCAGCGCGCTGTTCCGGTGACGACGAACGGGAACACTGTGCAGCCCAAGAAGATCCTCAACAAGCAGGCGGTACCCGTCCCCGCTGCGGCAGCCATCTCTGTTTCGCCGCCGATGGCCGTCCCTGCGCCCAACGCCGCGCGCCACATGTCGCCTCCGCAGCAGCATCAGCAGCCTCGTCCCGTGCCGCCGCTCCATGCACACTCGCTCGCTATGTCGCACTCGCACTCGCACTCGCAGCCGCAGACGCCCCTCACGCCGCAGATGCAGCACATGCCGCCCACGCCGATGTTCGCGCAGCAGCAACAGCCCATGTCGCCTCGCAGCCCGTACGTCCCGCCTCCGTACGGCTTCGGCCCCGGCCCGTCTCCCATCCATCCCCAGCAACAGCAAGGCATGCCGACGCCGCGCGGATTCCCGCCAACGCCAACGAACATGGGCGTGGGCGTTGGCGCCGTGGGCCAATTCGATCCCAGCGCGAGCACCGCGTCGTCGTTCCACCGCGGCCTGCCCGCCCTCGGCATCGCTCCCCATGGTCTCGTCTCCCCCCGCGCCGATTGGGCCCCCGCTCAAGCTCGCGCCGGGCGCGAACCGCCGCGCCTCGCTCATGGGCGACCACGGCCCCATCACGCGCCCGTCGCCCATTGCGAGGCCCGCACCCGCAGACAACGTTAGCAGCGGGTCGGGCTCCGCCTCGCCCGCGCGCCGCTCGCCGAGCCCGAAGGGCGTGCTTGGCTCTGCGGCGCTCCTCGCGGACGACGACGAGGTCGTGCCTGTGCGCCGTGCGACAGGCGGTGGTGCCCCCGGAGGCTGGGGTGCGCCTGGGTCCTCGCCGGCCGGCCGCGGGGCGCCTGCGCCGTGGGGTGCGCCTGGAGTTGGTGTCGCGTTCAATGGTAATGGCGCGATTGGTGCTGGCCGCGGCCAGGCGCCGGGGGCGCTGTGGGGGAACGCCGCGGTTGGGAGCCCGCCCGGTGTCCACGGGCAGGAGTGGCACCCGACGGCGATGACCGGGTTCTATCCGCGCGCAGCGTACCTCGGGAATCCCGCCGCTGCGTCGCCGCCGGGGCACTCGGGTGGCAACTGAGCTGAGCTGCGCTGAGTGAATAAAGATGGGTGGAGAGGCGGATACTCTGCTCTGCAATGTCTTGCTGGACCGCCCTTCGCCCTACGCGTTTTCTTCTGTCTTTTCTTACTACGACCACCTAGCATTTCTCTTTCGTTACACTGACATGATTTGATTCCATGATCTAACCGCCAAACCAATACAATTCGTCTAAAGATTCAATTTTCTGCGTAATTACTCAATAAGGAAACCTCCGGTTCGGTGCTTGTTGCCGCTTGTCTACGACACTAAGACATGGAACCGACGATTGACTTGTACCGCAGGCTGCCTGCGGCCAAGGCAGAGGGCAAGCTGAAACTGACTGCGGCGGACCCGTTTACACCGCAGTATGTGAAATCGGTGGCCACGCAAGCGTCCAACCCCACCGAGATCTACGCGACTCGCGTCAAGGGGCGGATGCTCCTGCTCGACAATGCCGCGAAAGAGAGTCGCGAGCGGAAGGAGCGCAATGCGAAGAAGGCAAAGGTCCGCGAGGCGAAGGAGCGCAAGAAACTCGGCGTGCTGGGAAGGAGGCAGGGCACGACACGCGAGCTTGGGCTGTGGGGGTTCGATGAGAGCCAGGCAAAGTACATCGGTTTTCAAAAATACGCGGGTACCCAGCTAATGATGGCGGGATGGTAGATTCGCGTTATTTCTGCCGCTGCACCATCTGTGGATGGGGTACATGTCCGAGCTGCTCAATTTGCCACAACCGTCGTCCGGCGCGCCGCGACTGCTGCAGGGCGCTGTTATCCATCCGAAGCTCCTCAAGGCGGATTTCCATGGCTCGATCATGACTGGTGATTATTTTCAAGGCTTTCCGTGCGTACTTGAATAATAAATCGAATTCGCAGTCCACCAGAGCAAAAACACTGCTATCCTCGGGATCTCTGGGATCGTCATCCACGAGACCGAGGGGACGTTCAAGGTCGTGACGAAAGAAGATAAGCTCAAGGGTTGGTTTCTATCCCGTCCCTTCGAGTGCATACCAGAACTGACGAAAAATTACAGTCCTCCCGAAGCAAAACTCCATATTCACGTTCGCAGTCCCCGCATACTCCACGCTACCTCCGAGACACACCGCAGATGCGCCGCCGCCGCCGCTGCCGATTCCGGAAGTAGGCGAGGGCCTACAGACCGTGCTGGATAGGCCGCATGTAAGGCTCGAGCTGCACGGGAACCAGTTCTGCTTCCGTTCGGCGGACCGTGCGGGGAGGAAGTTCAAGGCGAAGGAGAGTATCGAGCTGTAGGACGTATGGGTGAGGGTCTGGCCAGGCGAGTGGGAAGCCATTTTCGACGGGGTGCACGCGAGAAGTGCAAGTCCGGCCGCGCCCTTCTTGTTGGGTGCGTGCGAGTGGACTGGGGCGCTTCGAGGAGGGAGGGATGACTCGGATCATGCGATGCGACGGCTGGCCATGGGCCCCAAGTTTGGATGAATGCTTGGTCACTCGACGTCAAGGTCTAGCTTACGCACGAACGACCGCACATGTGTACAGGATATAGCTCAATTCTATGAGTTTTCGCTGGCCAAGTTCGGTGCGATGATGAGTTTTGCGGCGGTCAACTGTCTCATACAGATGGCGGTGAGTACGCTCTATTACAGATTCATCCATACTTATGATTCATAGAAACAGTTGAGAATTTTGGGTTCGGAACTGGACGGGCAGATTGAACACAAGGTTTCAAACGAGTTTGAGCAAACTCGGCGATAGAACTCTGGAACACTTAGTAAGGCCCAACCGGACGCAACCGGAAGTTCCGCTGGTCCACCGACGGGACTCCCGTCCAGCTAATCAGGCAGGATTAATCAGCTCAATGGTCTGAGCTGCTCAGCACTCAACGGGTTTCAGAAATCCGGCGGCGTCAAATGGCTTAAATACCCGGATATTTAGACGCTTCGCCCACTCCAAAAAATGCGCTCTCTCCTGCTTACCGTGTTATCTAGTCTCACCCTGCGGCTCACCGGTGTTTTCGCGACACCCAGCGGGCCTACAGTTTCTATTCCCTACGGCACCTTCCAAGGAACCACCAGGGAAAATGTGACGATGTTTCTTGGTGTTCCCTTTGCCCAAGCGTGTGTTCCCCTTGCACCGCAAATTTTCGGCCCTTCGTGATTGATGGCGCCTTGCTTTCAGTGGACGTTTCGAGCCTCCAAAGACACCGAAACTGCTGCATGGTGTGCAGAATGCCTCGGAATTTGGGCCCGCGTGTCCCCAGCAAAAATTCACACCTATTCCGCTCGGCTCTTTCCCCGACGTACCCGTCGGTCTCTGAGGAGTGTTTGACCCTGGATGTCTACAAACCTGCTTCGGACCCCGCCTCCAAACTCCCTGTCCTCGTTGTACGTTGTCTCTGTTCTGGTTCTCCGGTCTCAATGACACACTGTGCCTAGTATATTTTCGGCGGTAAATCCTGTCTGCTTGCTCCATGACTGACAATCTCACATCGTCCGCCAGGCGGTTGGGAGATCGGAAACTCTCGCGACGTCGATATGTTCCCTGTCGTCACGCGTTCCCTCGAACTCGACGAACCGGTGATCGTCGTAGCTATCAACTATCGCCTCACAGGTGAAGGAGTCCTCAGCTATTGCTTACTCCGCCTCAAACATCTCGACAGCGTTTGGCTTTTTGGCGAGCAAGGAGGTCAGTTCGGCCGGCATTAGCAATCTTGGGCTGCGAGACCGTAGGTCCGATTACGGGAGTCGCGACGGTTGATCAAAAGCGCCTCTCAGAGATATTTGCACTGGAATGGGTGCAAAAGCATATCTCTGCGTTCGGCGGAGACCCTGCTCGTGTGGTGATGTAGCTGTCCTTTCGGTTAATCCCGTCATAATTATCTTATCAGCCTCACAAGTGGCGGCCAGAGCGCAGGAGCGATATCGTCCTCCCTCCTCCTCCTTTCCAACAAACAGAAGTCCAACGCTTTGTTCCGAGGAGCGGTCCTGGTAAGCATAACCTCGACCTTTGCATCGCTGGATAAGTGATTGTACTCAACTCCCGTAGCTCTCAGGTGCCGCCGAGGCGCTACCCTCGCTCGACCACGGTCAACCTGACTATGATGGACTGGTGGCCGCGAACAACTGCACCGCTGCATCCGACACGCTCGACTGTCTCCGCCGTGTCCCCTTTGATGCGTTCATGGCTACGGTCAACAAAACGCCGGATCTCTTCTCTTATCGGAGCCTCTCGCTCGTGTGGCGCCCGCGTGTCGACGGGGATCTTGTCCTACAGGACCCGTTGGCGTCAGGTTTCGCAGGGCGCGTACGCCAAGGTGAGTTGAAGCTACGACCTTCACCCGCGGCGGGACACCCCCGAATTCTTGATAGATTCCGGCCCTGGTTGGCAACGACTGATGATGAGGGGACGTACGTGGTTGCAACTTGAATTCCACCACAACTTGAGCCTGATTCCCGTTCAGTATATTCTCTTTTTCGGCCCCCAACGTGACGTATGTGTATTGTTTTACGACGCGTGCATTGCCTTGACAGGCAGCGTGTAGGACAGATGCAGAGTTTCTGGAGTACGTTCATTCGAAGTGAGGGCTTCACGCGCGATTCTCTCCCAGTTTCAATTGACATAGGACATTTGAGCTATCTACCGACAAGCACCCCGGAGGAGATTGCTCGAATCGGAACTTTCTACCCCGAGGATCCTACAAAGGTGCGATTGTTCGATCCTGTTCAAAAAAACTCACTCAGCATATTCGAACGCAGGGAGCTCCGTTCGACACCGGAACTGCGTATCAGGTCACGTATGTACATGTCTGCCGCATGCCGCGTATGCTCGTTAACTCGATGTATAGGCCGGAATACAAACGACTTTCCGCGTTCTTGAGCGATTTCGGTTTACTTCGCGCCTCGTCGGTTTTTCCTAGAGCACATATCTAGAACCCAGGATGCATGGGGCTGGTGTGAGTTCTTCATTGTGGAGAAGAAATTTGGGTGTTGAGTTCTACCAGTGTATAAGCGCGGAAAAGACACCGAATTAGGGCGCGTACCATGGCATTGATCTTCCGTTCTGGTTCAACGGCAATGCGCGCGAACCCACCACCGGTGTCGATGCTCTGAGTAGTTTGCACTTTCATTCCATGATAGAAACACAACTCAAGATCGGAACACAGTCAATTTCATCAACACCCTGGATCCCAATCAGCTCATCTGCGCGTTTAAATGCGCGGCAGCCTTCCATCTTCTGGCCGAAGTATAAACCATCGGCGGGGTCCTCGAATTCTTCTCTCCTCACGTTCAGTGATCCTGACAAGGTCAACATCACCGCCGATAACTTCCGGGTCGATGCGATAGAGTTCTTGAACGGGTTGTTGCTCAAGGAAGCTTCTGGTCAGGATAGTAGCAATGGGCATAGGGGAAAAATAAACGTGAACGGAATATGCTCGCTGATCCCTTTGTGCCACTCTCCTTCAATTCATCCACTTCACGTCGATACCTTTTGTCTCAGTAATGCATTTTTATTCAGACAACAAACCTCAACCGTTCGGCTGAACGCGCCGAACAGCCAAATATGTTCCATCACTTCCGTCAATTAATTATGTCACCGCGATTCGGCCTTCTCACCGCAACGTGAATCCTGGGCGCCGCCAAGCCGGTCACGCCTTCTGCACTCCACCTACACCCCACTACATCCATCCCCATGGCCGAAATACTGGGCACCATCGGGAGCATCATTGGGCTCGTGGACACGGCGTTGAAAGCGCGCGAATATATCAAAGACTTCCATAATGCGCCAGGCGAACAGAAAAAGCTGTTCACAGACATGGAGGACTTGAAGCCGCTGCTCGTGGAACTGGAGAAACGCGTGTCCGATAGCCCATCGACCAGCACACTCCAGCAGATCACCAGCCCCTTGGCCAGATTCAACACCGTTTTGGAAGGTTTCACAGCCAAAGTGCGACCCGCGGATGGCCGGTGGTCGAAATTCTCGAAACAGCTGACCTGGACGCTTTGGAACAAGAAGGAGGCAAAGGAAGTATCTCGATGAGTTTGAGAGTATCAAGTCGTTGATCAGTGTCTGGCTGGCGGTGGATATTCTGTACGTATCCCTCATCACTGATAGTGAGTCTGGGCACTCATTCACTTCAGGAATGTCGGCCACCAGCACAACGGTGAATAAGCACTCCGCCACTGCGAAGTACATTTGTGAGTTGATGCTGGCTACGCTAGATATTCTTGCAACGGTCGCAGAAAATGTTCGCGCTCAGCAAATGCGTACCAGCGGTAAAGAGTGACATTTCCAGCTCAATGTTGCCAACTCAATTCAACACAGCGGCGGAGCATAACACAATATCCGAATGGCTCACTTCCCTCAACTTTTTCCAGCGACAATCCGATATTTTTCGTGCTCGACAACCCGGAACCGGTGAATGGCTACTGTCAGACCCTCAATTCAAAGACTGGGAGTTGGGTTCAGGCAAAATTTTGTGGTGCCGGGGAATGCGTATGTTCTCCTCACATTTAAGTCGATTGTCCACTCATTCTGCCAAATGAACAGCTGGTGCCGGCAAGACTGTTCTCTCGTGTGTCCCGTAAATTCTGTTCCGTATCTCTGGCTGATGGTTGATTTCGTTTAGATCAATCGTGATCAACCACCTGGAGGTTGACTTTCAAACCGATTCCATCGGGGTTGCATGCATATATCTGAACCACAAGGAGACTGAAGCACAGACCATCTCGAATCTTCTGGCAAGTCTCTGCAAACAGCTTCTGGTGGCGAAATCTATACCCCCTACGGTGCTGGAGATGTATCGACGTCACCTTAGTCGAGGCACCCGACCTTCAGTGGAGGAAGTACTGGAGGTACTTCGCTGTGCCGTGGCCGAGTATTCCAAGATATATTTCATCATCGATGCACTTGACGAATATCCGGAGGAGCAGCGGAATATACTCCTCAAATATTTGTCGACAATCATACTCGGCCCACCGACAATCAATTTGATGATAACTTCACGCCCGAACGTCACCCTCATGCCGTTTCTCCCGCATGTGCTGCTGGTCGAGATTCAAGCAGCGGACGATGACATTCGGCGATATGTCGACACGCACATCCAGAAGTCTTCCCGATTATCGAGACATGTTCGATCCCGACCCGAATTGCGTGACGAGATTCCATCCAAAATCATAGCAAATGTCAAAGGAATGCAAGTATTCTGTGTTCAATTGCGAGGACGTTGTTGATCATTCAATCAGGTTTCTGCTCGCGAAGCTGCATGTTGAATCCCTCACTACGAAAAACACCGTCAGTGCGGTGCGCGAAACGCTGCAGCAGCTACCCAAGGATTTGAATCATGCATATGACGAGACCATCGAACGAATTGATCAACAGAACACTGGACGATAAAGAAGTGGCCCCGCCTAGCATTGACCTGGGTGGCATACTCGAAGCAGCCCTTTAACTGTGCCGGAGCTTCGCGAAAGCTTTGGCGATTGAGCCAGATGCTACAAGTCTCGATGTAGATAACCTTTTGGACATCAACATCATCTTGTCTGTTTGTGGTGGCCTGGTCATTGTGAACGACGAAATGTCCACAGTTCGACTCGTTCACTACACTGCCCAGCGTTACTTCGACAGCATTCAGGCGACACACTTCCCCGACGCCCACACAATAATTGCGTCGACATGCTTTGCGACATGCTTCGCCTATTTATCCTCCGAGGGGTTTCCGATTCATCAGTCCAACGGCTTCATATCTTCCGACAACGATGAGTCCCATTCCGAGTCTCGGGAGGTGACGATCACCATCGGACCCGAACGTCCATTCCTTGAATATAGTCAATACTGCTTCCAACATGCGGCTGACGCCCCTGGGCTGTCCCTCCTAGACAAAATCGAGACCTTCGTCAATTCCAAGCGGGACAGCGCCTGGGACAGATTCAAGGTCTACCCTTGGAACTACCCGTATTGGCCATCGGCACCCTCCCTGTTGTGGATTTCAACCGCATCCAATCTGATTGCTATCGCAGATCATCTTTTAACGAAGGAGACGTTTTCAAGGGAAACATTGGGCCCTCCGTTGTGTGTGGCCGCCTACTTTGGTCATGTCGAGATGGTCAAGCTGTTATTTAAGTTTGGGGCCAACTTGGATGAACCGTCGGAGGAATACGGAACGGCGCTTCGAGTTGCCTCGATCAATGGAAATGAATCGATGGTTCGACTCCTGGTCAGGATGGGTGCCAGTGTAGATGCGGTGGGGGGACCTTTT
This sequence comes from Mycena olivaceomarginata, assembly GCA_029378375.1. Taxonomy (NCBI): domain Eukaryota; kingdom Fungi; phylum Basidiomycota; class Agaricomycetes; order Agaricales; family Mycenaceae; genus Mycena; species Mycena olivaceomarginata. The sequence continues at coordinate 12,233 of JARKIC010001997.1, read as the reverse complement.
GGAACAGCACTTCATGCTGTGTCTAAGAGTGGAGAAGACTCAATGGTTCGACTGCTCATCGAGCTGGGGGCCGATGTGAACAATGGAACCCATTATGGAACGGCACTCATGGCTGCGGTGTCACGCCGGGACCTTGGGGAGTCGGAACGTGTGGTTCGGACTCTCCTCGAGAAGGGTGCCGATCCGAATGCGCAAGCAGGAGCGGCTCTGAAGACCGCGTGCGCTGACGGAAATTTGATGCTAGTGGAACTCCTCGTCGAGGGCGGGGCTGATGTGAACTTGGCAGGAGGTGAAACAGCGCTTCACGCCACGGCATATAACGGAAGGATCGATGTGGCTGAATTCCTCATCGAAAAGGAAGCCGATGCGCAGGGATTCGGAGCGGCATTCCAGGCGGCGGTGGCGCAAGGACACGAGCAGATGGTGAAACTTCTTATCGAGAGGGGTGCGGACGTGAATTCACAAGGGGGGCCTTATGGAACAGCACTCCAAGCCGCATCCGCCACGGGATCCGAGCCGATAGTTCTAACTCTCTTAGAACATGGGGCCAACATTAATACCCCAGGAGAACGATTTGGAACCGCACTTCATGCCGCATCAGAAATGGGACATGAGGAGGTTGTCCGTCTTCTCATCAAAAAGGGTGCTCAGGTAGACCTGCAAGTCGGCAATCATGGAACGGCGCTTCAAAATGCTTGTGCCAGGAAACATGAGGCCATCGTTCGGCTTCTCGTCGAGATGGGGGCCAACGTGAATGCCTCGGGAGGACGATTTGGATCAGCGCTGGAAGCCGCATCAGACGGTGGACACGAACCCATCGTTCGCTTCCTTGTCGAGAAGGGTGCGGATGTTGACCCACAAGGGAAACATTTTGAATTGGCACTCAATGCCGCGTCCGCTAAGGGCCACAAGGAAGTGGTTCACATTCTAATGGAGGCTAGCGCACGATTATTCTCACCCAACCAGGGTGAATAGTAGCCACGCATTTTGAACTCGTACCTCGGTGTATTGAAATAGGAATGGCTTTAGTAATCTTCCCTCATGGCCGAGATGTCCGATTTTGATGCATTGCAATGAGTTAGTCGGGGGCCAGAGCTGGATCCAAAAAGGACTGAGCTCAACTTTGAAGGAAGAACCGACCGGAATGTTAACTTCACTGTAATTTGAGGGTGGAGATTGTCCAAGTAGGTACGTGGACAACAGCCGGTGTGGGGAAATCAGTGAAATACTTACAGTGAGGGTCTCGTGTAAGGGAGCGCAAGCCACGCCACACCCGCCCGCCACAGCCATTTCAAACTCCGCTAAGCGGCGCAAGCCATTCGGCCATGCCACTCGGGATAAGTCTGACGGATCCATTGGGCGGAAAGACGATTTCTGGCTATAGTGAACGAAAAGAAACCGACGCCCACCGGAAAATACGCCCTCAACGCCGACAGATAGAAATATAATTAACCGTCCCATACCCGCGAACCCGCCGGAACGGGTCCGGGACTCCGTGGTATGCCATGGGTCGACAAAATGCCAACCCCGACCCGTACCCGCCAGACTCGAGCCCCCAAACCCGCGGTGAGACCCGTGCACTTCCTTAGACTTGCGCCAGACCAAATCTGAGAAATCTCACCAAAATCTCACTTGAAAATGTTGATCTACTATGTGCTAGATTTTCGTCACTGGCTTCAAATTGTCTCGTTTCGCCTCCGACACCCGTCTCTCCTGCTCAGCTCAACACATTCCGATATCCTGATTCACTCGTTGACTACGAGGCCCGTCAGTCCCATCCTCAATTCTCACGAATAACGCTTTATAAGAACTCACCCGTGAAGCAGCTCCCGTTGTCGAAGTCCAAAATACACCCCAGGCTCGTCGTGCCGCACGCATCGCACACCACCGTTGTATTCGTCCCGCAATAATTAATGCACTCCGAGTTGCGGAGCAGCGCCCGGGGCAGCCGGTGGGGGAGGTGCACAGGCAGACTTGGTCGACGTCGCGCTGGGCCATGAGCGGGTTCGCCGCTACGAGGGCGATGAGGAGGAGGGGCGAGATGAGGTGGCGGGCGTGCATGGTTTGTTGACGGTGAGGCTTGAAGTTGCCGTTACTGAAGTGTGGGGCAGTTAATTGAACTGACTTGCGACAGCGCTTGGAGCCGCATTTGCAGGCGGGACCGGCGCTTTACTCCACCGAAACTCGGGTCCCTGGTCGTCAGCTCGCCTGCCAGATCCCCGGGTATATGCACCCGTTATCACTGGAAGCTATCGGCTTAAACGACGAAGGCCCCAGTGTAATACATTGTGCCGTTTCCAAGTCGAAGGTAAGCCGTTATATATTTGTTCATTAAGACCCTGAGGCTGGTTTAGTCGAGACCAACACTAAACAGAACCAACCCAGGCATCTTCGAGGACCCCCGCGGGCCGCAAGCCCATTTTTAAGTCGGCGCTGTACCCAGTGGGCCGCAGGTTCACACAGGTGTGTGTTGTTTTAACGACCTGCAATCCTTTCTGGCGCTCTTCTTCCTCTTCCTCAGAGGCTAGAGCTGGTCCAACACCGGGTCTAGGAATGCGTCGGAGCCATGATACTTATACTCCATACTCAATTGAATCTCGATGGAACACTGCAATAATTAATTCACGGCGTACAGGAGCCGTGTTGAGAATCATCATGTACTCAGGTCCCCGGTCCTGAGCTCAAAACCTCGGGTCGGCAAGCATGACAAGATTTGCGACGTGTAACGACACGGGCCGGACGGGATTTCGGAAATGGAGTGGTTCGATGTTGGTGATTCACCGACACTGACAGACTGACAGTGAGTCATCGGCACATATTTTTAACGTCGGCTAACCATCGATTCGATAGTGGCGAAATTTTGGGAAAGCTGGAACTGGGTTCGGTGTCTGACTCAGTCAGCGTGGGTGTCGCAAGAGAAATTCCTGAGACCGGTACTGGTTCCAGGTCTGATTGAAAACTTTGCCCTTATGTAGGTGATCCCATCACCATGATTCACCATTCCTTTGAGTTCCGGTGCTGTAGAGATGAGCTGCTGGTGGACCGTTCCTTTGGCGGCAATTATGTGCGCTACGGCTATATTGTTGGCTATCGATGATGGGCAGCTGTTGTTCTACAAGTAAGGGCTGTGCCAGTGGGTGCTGTTCGGCTTACCCAAGACGCGGGATTTTTACTATTTATCGCAGCGTTTCAGGTTATGACGTGAGACGCAGAGGGCATCTTCGCCCGCCTATTCAAATCTGCTGGACCATAAATGAGGCGGGCAGAGTTCAAGCCAATACCATCGTCGAAACCGCCATGTTCTCTTCTGCTCTCTTCGCCTTTGTCTGCCTTTCCCTCTCGGCGGCTGCGGTCGAAATCCAGAGTTCAAACAGCGCCTGTACGTCTTCTTATTCACTTATTCAATTCATCCTTTAATGCACGCCACCGACCATGTTTCAAATTAGTTTTCAACGCTGGAATCCAGGGCTGCATCGCTGTGGGGGACAACGCGGATGGCGAGCCACTCATAATCCACAACTGCAACACCGAAGATCTTGCGAACCAAGACTGGGACGTGTCGTTCTTCGGGAGGGTTCCTGTGGGCCCGCAGCAAATCAAGATATTTGGCGACAAGGTTGGATTCTCCGATTATTATCCTACGTCCTTCCCTGTTCACTACCATATTTCTAGTGCATCGACGTGAAGGACGGCGTCAATGCCGATGGCACGAAGCTTCAAATTTGGTCTTGTGTCCAGGGGAGCAAAAACCAACAGTGGATTTCCCTCACGGACTCGACTTTCCAATGGAGCGGCACGAATAAGTGCATCGACCTCTCGGATGGAAAGATTACGGATGGCAATGTGCTGCAATTGTGGACCTGTGACAGCAATAACTCAAACCAGAAGTGGTTCGGTGCCCCCAATCCCGACACTGTGCGGTAAGCATCTTGTACAATTTTCAGGTTCACAACAAAGTGAACTAAACTTTCCGCAGGGCCGGTGTCCATCTCGCTGGCGGTGATGGTGAGCAGCCAAAATCCTGGTTTTCTTCCGCACGCTCTTCAACTCACCCACTTGATACCCAGCGCCCGTGAATGTCAGCCACTGCATCACGGCGGCATCGGACACGGACGGCGCCGAGGTCGCCATCGTCGGGTGCAACGACTCGGACTTGCACACCACCTTCCCCAAGGGCAACTACACCTGGTCTGTTCCCGTCGCCCCGTTCACAGGACAGATCAAGACATTCAACAACAAGTGTCTCGATGTCCCCAACGGATCCACCGCCAACGGTGTCAAGCTGCAGCTCTGGACCTGCACGCCCGGAAACACGAACCAGATCTTTAACCACCGCGGAACCGCGCAGATCGAGTGGAGCGGGAAGGGCAAGTGCCTCGACGCGACAAACGGAGTCTGGACTAATGGCAACCCCGTACGTTTTCCGGTCGTACGCGCCTGCGCTGTAGTTGACTGGTTTTTAGATCCAGATGTGGGATTGTGTTGTTCCCGACAACAACCCCAACCAGGATTGGTTCCTGCAGTGATGTGCTCTTGCGTTCCCAACCGACCTACGTGGATGATTCTTCGTTCAAATTTGATGCCCACTGATTTATCTTTTACGTGTTATAACGACCGGACATTTAATTTACTGTTTTTGTTGTGTTTACGTCTTCAATGATATGGACCATGGATTCGCACATTAAAGCTCTGGAATCTGCTTTTCCGTCTGAAATACAGCGAATAGCTGGAATATGCTTTGGCAGGAGAATGAGGACAAGTAGGTTCGAACATCGCCGAGAAGCCCGAACTGTCATCAACGTGTTCGTGCACGTTCCTTTGGGACTGTGATGCCGGCGAGGATAGAGTTTGGACTGGGAAGACACTTATCGAGGCTGAACTGGTTCCCACTCCGTAAACTCACCCAAAATACCGCAGGAAGGTAAAAAACAGAAAAATCAGCCGCAACAAGAGAAGGTCATGTTGATGCTAATTGATGGGCCTTCTCGGCAGGGCTCCCTGTTGCTCTCTGTCACTTGCCTGGCCACGGAGCTGTCGTTTGGCTAATCAGCACCATTCGGCCCCGGCTTCCACTGATTTTTTTTCAACGGATTCCGATGGAGTCTTTGGAAACCACCTCAAACTTTTGGTTCTTGATAGTTGTCCGCAAGGATTTCCGCTGGTTTATGTTGTACTCATGTTAGTTTTTTTTTTCAACCATCACAAACAATTTCTAGTATTCATCACCAATTTGTGGTGGGCTCAAGTGGCCTTTGTTGGCTCACCAACAGCTTCCAGTAACTGCTGCTGAGAATCATCGTAACATGGCTGGTGTACCATGTGACCCATCGTCCAACAGTACACCACCGACTTTTCCAGCGGCAGGTATATTGACCGTTCTTTAACGAAATCCCTCGTTACCTGTGCTAAAGCCCTATTTAGTGTTGCTCATTCGCTCTTCCTCTGGCTTTCTGCCATTCTTAACTCCTTTGGTCCATCATATTCTTCCACACTTTTTAATCCATGATGAACGTCACACCTAATTTCGGTTCTTTCCGCGCTGCAGAACAACTGCAAACCGTCAAAGACAACCCCAATTAGGACCCTTGAGCAGTAAAGACGAGTCTCGTGAATTACCAGCTCTCCCAAACGACTCAATTCGGACACAACATTCTCACTATGGCCTGCATTTGTGAAACTGTGGCTGCATAGGATTTCTCATATAAAAAGCGAGTATCTTCTGTTCCATACCACGTTCGCTTCACGCTTCCTTTCATGGCCAACTGTGATGCTCATGATCTCAATTCCTCAATCATGCCCTTTCCACCACTGGGCCTGTGTTGCATTTGTTTCTTTTCAACTTGAAGCTTTAACACTTGCTTAATGTGTCTCCGCTGAACCATAACACAACAATAATATTGCTTCCACAAAGTCTGGATTGTCTCGCACCATGCACACTGCAAGGTTGGATGAAAAATAAAAACCAAACTCTGTTTGCTGCTCATGATTCGGATTTTTCTGCACCTGCGCAATAGCCATTTGTCTCCTCTTCTTCGGGCATTCAATTGCCGCATTCTCTGGCCCAAAACTCACAGCGCATGCTCAAATGGCCTCGAAGACAAGGTTTCTGCTGGTTAGCATCCAGGCCAAGTAACATGAAATAATATATACTAATCATGATATTTTTCTCCAGATATTGCGAGATCCTTAGAGGAAGATAATCTACTGCTTTCAGTTCATCTTTGCCCCCGAATGAACAATGAAAGGTGAAACCTGCCCATCGCCGCAGATTTCCCGGCTACACTTGGCAAAATTGACATCTCCATCCAGGGAATCATGACAACAGTTGAAATAGATAAATAAATACAAACTTACCTACACATGGACTGGGATATGCATATATGAAAATGTCTGAAGAAGTGTCATGAACTGTCTTTCCATTTTACTTCCAGAACCCAAACAAACCCAATCAACCCAATCAACCCGATCATTGATCAGATCAACTATCTGATCAATCGAACCAGGATTCCCCTCTGGGATTCCAAATGGTTTCGATCAGTTCCCCAACCCTTGGGTTCCCGATCACCTCCTTTGTGTTCATATACCTCCTTCATTTACTTTGCATTAATCTTGTCCATTGCTCTTGGACACTGTACCTTAGCTACTGCCCCTGGGGGGGATTTAGTATATAAAACTGTAGTTACTTTCCTGTACTTTACACTATTCTAGTCTAAACTCCAGGCTTATTCATTGGAACTCTTCGTGCTTCTGTCGCCCTCATCATCTCAGAACCCGGAATCTGCTCTGTGCTGGCATTCAACAAATGAACAGGTGCATCCAAAGTTGAAATTTCCAGCAGGGCATTCTGATGAGTCTTTTCCAAAGTCAAAAGCCTGGAATCAATTCGGGCTACATCTTTGACCTGCAATGACTGTGAAAATTGTGGTTGAGCTGCCCTCCAGAAGGCAATTGCCTCCAAGATATGATCCTGTTCCTTTGCGAGGTCTCCGAGACGTAGCTTGCATTGTGCTTGGCTGCAACGTACATCCATGTGGGTGAATCCCTCCAACGCAACTGTGTAAAGGTTGGTTGCTGTTTCTTATCCTCATTTGCAATGAACACATCTCCTAGAAAGAGAAGTGCCTTGTGAAGTGCCAATTTGTCTTTGCATTTCTGGGCATGTCCCAAGTATATCACTGGCCATGTATATGGCAATCCAATACCTCTCCAGGTCTTTATATCGGCCAGTTTTTCCAGGCAAAGCAATTCAACTTCATTATCTATTCCCCAAGCCAAATGAAGGCATTCCTGGAATTGGACCAGGGCCAAGTCAAACTCCTTCTCTCTAAGTTTTAAAGTGGCCTCAACCATGCTGCAGGAAAGACTGCTGCCCATATAATTATTGCTGCTGAAAACATCTCTTGCTTTTTTCAAATTTGGTACACTTCTTCTCTAGGCCCACCAATTGTTATATCAATATTTGCAATATTGAGAAGTGATAATGCATAAGAGAAGACATTTTTGTCTGGAGAGGACATGCCAACTACTTTGCTGTGGATGCTTCTGGCTTGGGCATATTCTGATTTCATAAAATGCATCTCTCCTTGATGCATTATGATATTGAGATCAATTGTTCCCCCAGCCAGGCCACAATTAACAAGAATCTCTCTGCCTCTATAGAGTTGGATCATGCTCTGTCGGAAGTCTCCAAGGCATGTAGAGCAGACAGCACCAATCCAAAGTGCTTGGGCTTCATCATACATATTTCCTGACAATGTGGAGAGCATTTGTGCTTCAGTGAGATGTACTTGAGCAGTTGAATAATCTCCGGCCTTGTGTTTGAGGACTGCAATGCTTATCAAAATTGCGCATTCCTGATTGATATCTCTACATGTTCGTGACAAATCCAGTGCCTTGTAATAAAATTGCAAAGTCTGTGTTGGATCCAATCTAGAATTGAGGAAATAGGATCCTGCTAGATGATAAACTTTTGCTTGTATCCACCAGAGTCAGATAGGAGAAAATGTCTTAGGAAAGAACTCACATTCAAGAAGAGGGTTGTTGACTTGTTCAAAATGTGTCATTGCCTGGGCTATCAATAGTTGTGGATCTAAGACAGAGTGGAGTCCATATGACTTCAAAACTTCAACAATGAAGTGTATCTCCAGTTCGTGATCACCCAGTCCCCACAAAATAGGTTGAATCTAATACATCAGTGCTGCATAACTGCCCCGTCCAGTCACTCTGTAGAATGAATTCAGAGATATTATGCAGAGAATTGCACTTGACACATCAGAAATACTGGCATATAAGCCCTGATTCAAGACTTCTTGCAGATTTCCTAGATTTGAAGTGATTTGATTGATCACAGGCTGCAGCATATCTCCATTAAATTTCTGGTATAGCTCCAAAAGTGCATAAAAATGCTTCTTGAGTGCTTGTACAAGTGACTGAGATGGAGGAAGGAACTTTTGGATGTATTCTCTCACAGGCACCAGTGACCGAACTTTGTTACCATCTGTGTATACCAATGCTATAGCCTGTAATGTGGCCTTGCAATTAAGAATGTTGGAAATTGGAAAATTGCTTTGGACCAGTTGAGCCTCAGACAGTCCATCAGGGAGGATTGACAGAAGACTTAATAACTGCCTGCTACCAGGTGTGATTCGGGGACTCAAAAGGGAGAGACCAATTGACACATCCAAATTTGACTTCTGGTTGTAGCCCACAGAAATCAGTGATGTCCTTTCAGTGTCCCAGCGATTCAAGACATTTAACAGACCCTTGTAGTCTACCAGGTGGGCAATAAGATCCACTGCCAAAGGCATGTTATCTGTGAATTGGAGGATTTGGTTTATCTCCTCTTCTGCATAGACATTATCTGTAATATCCATGAAGGTTTTTTGAGCTGCTTCATCTGACAGAGGTTGCAAAGGCAATAAAAATGGATGAGTCCAGTGAACTTTGCCTGGCCTCTCAGCACCTCGCATTGTGATCTATCAGACATTAGCATGAGCAAGAGTGAAATTGGTCCTGACATACTATCAATGCAAGATGTTCTATCTCTGTGAGCAGAGAAAGGAATTCTCCAATCCCACCTCATGACTGTATTGGTCCCCAGACTGTTTCCAGGTTGTCCAAAATCAGGAGAGGCATTGACTTCTTGGAAAAATATTGAACAACAGGTTTGGTGAGATCTTGGCTGGGATTCAATCCAACATGAAGTCTGATGAGTGCAGCAAGTTCAATACTGTTGGTTGCAGATTCCGCACTGACAAAGAATCTGTGTTCAAATTTGGCAGAAGTGTCTGGATGGTGGAGGACCACCTTTGCAAGGCTTGTCTTTCCCATTCCACCACCTCCCATAATGGCAATTCTGGGTGACTGCTGGCTGAGCATTTTCATGATTTGGTCCACTTCTGATTCCCGGCCATAGAAGATTTTGGGCTGGGAGGGCAGCAGTGAAAATGAATTTGAACTTGGACAAAGTGTGAGAAGGGGTGAGTGATCATCCAACTGGTCCTTTACCTATTTTTTGATTCATTTGCACGTGAATAGACCTGTCTCTGGATTATTCATGCATGATGGATGCGCATGGTGTACATACTGATGATGACTGCTCTGAGTCTGTACTGGTATCAGAAAGTGTTTGGATCACTTCAAGCAATTCTTCGTGCATGAGCTTCATGGCCTTCTTTATATCGGTGATGTCATTGAACATTGTAGGCGTAATCTAGGGATAGTCAGAGTTTTTTCAAGACAATAAAATATGGGGTGTACTTTGAATAGCGCCATTGCTCGGTCCAATCCGGTGTGACAATCTTTAAACAGGTGCTGCATCTCATTGTTGCGGAGCAGGTGCTTGATCTTGTTCCCATCCTGTTGTGCCTCAATATATATGTATATCTTATGAAGAGTTCTGAAAGGGACTTTTGTCAAAAGGTCTCCCTCAAGTGTCATACACAACTTACTCCATGAATGTCCCAATGTGACTCATCGTTGCCGGAGACAGAGATCCGGCAGTCTGGGATCGGACATGGAGGTTGATAATTGCATACAGAATTCGATGAATGTTCTCCGAGAGCTGAGCGCATTCCTTCTTATTCCGCTTCAAATTCTAGCATTCGGTATCGGTAAGTTACTTGTCTGTTCATATCCTGAACGAATCACCTAAACTACATTAAACAAAGTTTGAATGGTGCTTGAAATTGGTTGGATAAATGGGGGGGCCGAATGCATCATTGAGCTCCTTGAGGAGGGTCAAGGCGGGTGTCAAACACGCTGTGATGTGGTCAAGGCGGATTTCCGTTGCGGTGGGGCAGGGCATTTGGATAAGAGGGATGGAATCACTCGATTTCTGCGTGCTATATGTAGCCGTTCAGATTGTGTTCGAATCCAAGCATTGAATTTAAAAGCAGTGTTGCGACTCCAATGCAACTGTTGTCTTCTCAACATGCTCATTTGTATACTGATACGCATTTTTTGCCTTGCCCCATTATGCCGGATGCTGAAAAAGCATTGAATTTAAAAACAGTGTTGCAACTTCAGTTGTCTTCTCAACATGTTCATTTGTATACTGATGCGCATTTTTTGCCTCGCCCCATCATGCCAGATGCTAAAAAACACCAAAATGCCTACAATTCCTACATTGATGAGCAAATGTAGAAAAATCATTAGGCGCCGGCATCAATATTAATCTCAGCTAAGTATCATGTAGTAGGCTTCGCCTGCCGTAAACATGTTATGTTGTTCATGAACATAGTTTTTGCGGAAATAAACCATCTGTGCCCAGTTAGATTGATATTCATTCAGCTTCCTCGGGAAGACGACATCGACATTTCTAAGGGCATGAGCCAAGCCAAAAGCGAATGCAGAAAGCACAAGGGCAAAACATACACAAAGTGATACGGCAGTATCGTTGTTGAAATCCGATGCAATTGTGTGTCCACAATCCGAGACGAGATAGTGAGCTATAGCAAAAGGATATATGGGCATTAAACAAAAAGATGTACGGTACTATAGCAAAAAGAAGCCGGGTATCGCGCCCCGCAGCCGGCGGAGCCTCCAGCGAATCGTGCTGAGGTGGCCGTGCACAAAATTGGAACACAGCGTGCCCATGAACGCCTCATCGCGCAGCATCTGCTCGAGCTCGCGCACCAGCCAGGTGCCCCCACGGCGACTGTGGGATCCGGTGCGAGGTGTGTGCGCCAGTACTCGATGCGCATAGCGCACATGTGCCATAGGACGTGTTGTAGCACCCGGGCTTGGTGAGCGGGTCGATGATTACGCGCACGAGGGCGTCTTGGAGGGCTTCGCACCCTCGCGATGAGGCAGAGGTCGTTGGGGGAGAGCGTGATGTGCGAGCCGCCCGCTGTCGGCGCTGCAGTGGAATTTCTAGACGGACAGCGCATAGAAGCAGGAGGAGAGGATCTCCGGGAGGTTTGCACTCCTGGCAAGATTTATGGCTTCTACAATGAGACAAGAAATGCGACGTCAGAATACCACTGATGGAGAAAAAAGAAACAAGTGCGCATACCAGCAGCGTGTGGCAAGGCGTTCAGGCCCATGTTCGCAATGTCTACAGGCTTACCTTGGAAGGAGCTCCATGACAGCCCACTGGCGCAGCTCTGCGATCTCATATTTCGTTGAAATGCATAAAACCTGCTTAGGATTGCTTAAGCTGCCTGCGTTGAGACGGTCTGTAATGCTCAAGCTGGCTAAAGCAGCTTAAGCTCCGGTAATAATTGTATGTAAACCTGCTTAGGATTGCTTAGGCTGCCAGCATTGAGATGGTGATGCTCAAGCTGGGCTAAAGCGGCTTAAGCCTCCGGCAATATTGTATATCTGGTGTTGTTTTAGCCCTCTCAACGCAGCTGAGCTGTCTTCACTGGCTTAAGTGGCAGCTTGTAACATCGAAATACTAGAGTTTTCGGTAGCAAGCTTGCATCACTGAGTTCTCCGCACTCGTACCTGGCCCTCATTTCTTATGCCACTGACTTTCCGGCAGAGCGGTACAGCCCGAGATCAATACACAGGCCGAAGGCGGCTGTGAGCAGTGGCATTTTGGTGGCATCGGCAGGAAATTGGCGGTGGTCGCAAGATGAGTGCTAACAAGGTAAGAAATGACTCGGTCAGCAGATGAGATTATTGAGTGGCAGACTGGTAGTGCGCTGGATGCGTGCAAACATGATGGATTCGGACAGAGAAGAGAGAGAGAGTCCCATCAGTGGCGGTACGATCTGCAATCAGACACT
>JARKIC010001996.1:0-83425 GCA_029378375.1 Mycena olivaceomarginata | reverse complement strand
TGGCCCTTGCTGGCTGTCCTCGGCGCTGTAGTGACTGACAAATGCATTGTGCAGCGTCTCACAGATTTCATGTGGATGGCAACGGAGCCGTTCTGAACGACGGCACGTGTCGTCGCGTAGCCCGGGTTCTGTATTCGTTAACACGCTCCTTGGTCATTTGCGCGAATACTACGCCGCACTAGCGTCCACCAACGACCCCGACCCCTCCAGATTCTTCCCTTACCCCAAATCTTTCCTTTCTTCCGGCGTCCCGGTCCGTTTCGAATATCTCGAGGCTCTAGAGCGGGATTCTGGCTGTGTCACGTTCCTTTGCAGGACCGAGGATACGCCGTACAGTCGTCGTCAAGTTTACCGAGACGTACTGTCCTGAGGCTCACGAACTTTTGGCCGCGAAGGGCATGGCCCCCGAGCTGCTATACTGCGGATCGGTGGACCACTCGCCCGACGCTCCCTCATATCAATCTCTCAAGATCGTCATGGAATACATCGATGGGAAGACTGCTGCGCAGCTGCAGAACAACCTTCCCGAGGATTTCGCGGCGCAGCTGTCACAAATCGTCTCTGTTCTGCATACCGGCGGATATGTTTTCGGGGATCTCCGATTGCCCAATATCATGGTGGAGAAGAAGCAAGTCAAGCTGATCGACTTCGACTGGGCGGGGAAGGTAGGACTAGCCAAGTACCCGATTCACCTGGCCCGCAACATCAGCTGGCCGACGGGTGTCGTGGCACTGGGTCAGATCGAGAAGGCCCACGACCTTGACATGCTACGTAGCTTGATTACAATTACAACTACCGCGGCTTGACCTTACCTCCTGTCGCGTCGTCCAATTCTATTCGATTCTTTCGTTGGTTTGTCAAAAGCAGAAATATGGGAAGTTGGCGTCAATTTCCCTGCTTTCAGGAAAGTCTAGAGTTGCTCCCGCGTTACGCTGCGGAGGACTGTAAAGTAAGATTCGTTCGAAGACGCCACTTGCCGTGAATTCTTTCACGGCGTTCCGCTATCCCCTAGCCTCGGCTTGAGTCTAAATCATCCACAACTGGCTAAACAGATCTCTGAGTAAAATCATTAATGCATAGAAGGCAAAACGGGATGGCGAATGTGTTCTGGTCTGGTCTGATTCCAGCTCTCATGGTGGGATTCAGCTCGCACACCCTGAAAGGATGATGCATATGTTGAGCCATAATTTTTTCAATATCAGCATAGCATGGGCCCTAATTGTTTGGAACAGGACGTACCAGTTGGGCGACTGCGGACGCTGGAAACACTCTTAAAGCCAAGCTTAGCTTTAAGAGTGGTGCTCTTATATAAGAGCACCAATGTCGGGGCCGCAGACCAGCCAACTCGCGGGTAGAGATTTCTTGCCAACGTACCTGAGAAGGGACTGGTCGCAGGCAGGTACACGAAGTTGGGATAGGGAATGGAAGGCGGTTCGGTTTGCGGAGGGCGAGCCCCGAATTCAGATGGATCTAGGACTGCTCTGTCTTGAATAATACCATTCGAACACTGAAATTCACGTCGAGATCTCGAACAGTTGAACGAGAGCACCCAAAGTAAGAATGTCCCAATCGCTTGTTCAATGGCGGTGGGTTGAAAAGGCGCTTTCCAGAATTGTCCGAGCCGAAAGTATTGGAAGAAACAGGAGTGACTTGTCTGTTCAATTGTACACGCGCGGCTGAATTCTGACAGCACCTAGATTTAGGGCCAGTTTCGCATCCGGATAACACATCGGAGATAGGTCTTTGACTAATTGAATTTTGAAGAACGTAGGGCAAGTAGAAGCAAGCCAAAAAGGCACTAAGCTTGGCCGTCAGAGAGGTGAGAATACCTTAGCCGCCACATCTTCCTGTAGCGTCGCGCGAGCCTCGTAGACCCAAGGCGTACGTTCAGCGAATTCGCAGTCAGATGAGCGCACAAATTGGTGGATCACGGAGAGGCTAGACAAGAACGGCGTCGTTGCGCGCATACAACAACGGGGGTATTGAGGATTTAAGGGAGGCGGGCGCTGCGTCCACGGGGCAAAGGCGGAATGGAAAAAATAAGCTGCTCGATGGTTCGCGGCTTTACGTAGTTGCGTGTTGAGAAACCATCGAGAAAGAGGACGCGCTGGAGCGAAAGAGTAGCAAGTGTTTATCTTACGAAAAACATAAACTCCGACCGGGTACGACTTCTTAAGACAGCCGAGTCGTAAAATTTTGTCAAGAGTCGATGTGTCGAAGTTTGGGTTAGGTGACTCTTCCATAACCTCCTGCACGATATGACGGTTTTCGGAATGACTGAATAGAACGTATTACTGTGAACGCTTGTCGCTTGGCGACCAGCGCATCCTGTTATTGAGGTGCTGGTGGAAGATACGGAATTATTGGAACCAAATTGGAACGGTCAAGGTTCAAATCACGTGCCCAACTGCTCGCAGTCGACGACCACAACAGCAGCGACATGGAGGCTCTGTTTTTAATGTACGATATTCCCTGGCGTCGTCTTTCATTCTTCTGCTTAACTGGTGGACTAGGCCGACACTGGATACCTTGAGGCTATAATTCGAGGGTACAAAGCGGGTATTCTGACGCAGAGCCATTACGCCAACCTCTCCCAATGCGAGAGTCTCGAGGGTAGGACTGCGCGTAGACGCACGCTGCTATTGTCTCACTGCTTCCCAGATTTCCGGACCCAATTGTCGGCCACGGACTACGGCAACTTTCTCGCGAATGAGCCCCTACCCATCTCCACCGCTACTATTGCGGACAAGGCGACCCAAATCCTCGTCGACCAGTTCAATTACATCAGGAGCAATGCCGTCGAGCCTTTGAGCAAGTTCCTCGACTATATCACGTATAATTCCCCCATAACTTGGCGTGGGCCGGTACTGACTGCGCCGCAATAGCTACGCCTACATGATTGACAATGTCGTTCTCTTGATCACTGGGACTCTACACGAGCGGGATACGCATGAACTGCTGGAGCGCTGTCATCCGCTTGGTGTGTTTGACACGATGCCCGCATTGTGTGTCGCTACGAACGTCGAGGAATTGTACCAGAGTGTGCTTGTTGAGACACCCCTCGGTCCGTTTTCTTCTTCCACTTCCGAATAACCTCTCAACATTCATCCCGCAGCTCCCTACTTCCGTGAATGCCTCTCCGCATCGGATCTCGACGACCTTAATATTGAAATCATCCGCAATACCGTTTACAAGGCGTACCTCGAAGATTTCTATCACTACTGCTCAACGTTGAGCGCGCCGACGTCCGACGTCATGCACAAAATACTGGACTTTGAGGCGGACAGGCGGACAGTCAATATCACCATCAACTCTTTCAACACCGAGCTCACGAAAGACCAACGCGCAAAGCTCTTCCCTGCGATCGGACGCCTCTTCCCCGAGGGAAACAACCAGTTAGCAAAGGCGGACGAGATCGAGCAGGTGCGGCTGGTGTGCGAGAACGTCTCGGAATACCGATCCTTCTTCACCGACTCGTCCGCGAATGGGACCGCCGGTGAGGAGGGCGACCTTGGCGCTGCCTCGCAACTCGAGGATCGGTTCTTCACCACCGAGGTGCACCTCAACAAGCAGGCGTTCTTGCAGCAGTTCCAGTACGGCGTGTTTTATAGCTACATGAAGCTGAAGGAGCAGGAGATCCGGAACTTGACCTGGATTGCGGAGTGCATTGCCCAAGATGCAAGGGACAGGATGAACGATTACATACCCATATTCTGATTTCCGATAATGTACATCCTAGCGCTAATAATGTCCACCTTGGCCATCGTATGATACAAGATTACAAGTGTGATACAACAAATCGACAATACGGCGTTCGTGTGTAGACGCCTCTGCAGGGATAGACCTCCTCGAACCACTAGTATTATTGATTCCCTTTGGTGACGACGTCCCATTTCGATTTTCGTGACCGGGATTTTTATACAGGAAAAGGAGCACACCAATAAGCACCACACCTGCGACCGCCCCAATTACGGCCCCCACAATTGTTCGAGTATGTTTTTTTGAGTGACTCGACGCGGCCGTGGAGCCCTGCACGGTCGATCCCTTCGGTGAAGTGTCGACGGAACTGTTGTATAAAACGAAATCGACGCCGAAAACGTATGAAGGAGCGACCTCGGTTACGTTGAAAACGAGTGCATGCGTGCCCGCCGTTAGGTCGGCGCGGAAAAATTCGATCATGGGTTGCACGAAGCTCGACCCCGGAGGCAGAGACACGACTGTCGAAACGCCATCGATGATGTAGGCGGCCGTGGAGTTAACGGTGTTTGTGTTGTTCGGGACGACACCATAGACCGCGACAGAATTTCCTAGCATCCTATCAGCCAAGATGAGGGAAAAGGGTGGATCGCCTGCACCATTGAAATGGAAAGTGAATGTGTCGCCAACAGTGCGGGTCCAATGGGTTGTATTTTTATAGAGGGCGGATGGTCGGCTGAGGACGAATCGCGTAGGAGGTTCGGTGCTCCACTGCCCAGAAAATTCGGGAATCTCTGTGTCGTCGACAATGACTGTCCGGCCGAGCAGTTGTGTCGAGGGACCAGCGGTGACCGTCAGGTAGTCCAAAGCCGGGTAAAGACTCGCGTCGCCCGCAGAATAGGTCACGGTGTGCTGCCCGTCGTTCAGAATGGGTGATTCAAAGTAGCCATCGCCCGACTGGACCACAAACGGCCCGTCATCGATTTTAACAGAATAATTCTGGTTGCGCTGAGACGCGGATGCCCATATTCGCGTCTGAGTGCCTAAAAACACCAATCTCAGCACAAGCAGCAGGTATGGTAGGTAGATTACCGTTGAACGCATGACTAAACCACCCAGACTGTTGGCCACACGACAGACTGCCAATGGTGGTCCAAGTGTTCCGAAAGTAAGAGCCCTTGACGATTTCTTTGGTTACGGGACAATGATACTGAATCTGTGTCAGGTCCTGGTCGTCGACGATGAGGGTGACATTGGGGGAAGTCATTAGACAAGACCCGAGCCCATCCACGCCAATTATACTGGAGCGAGCAAAGAACCGGGTGACATCAATGTGACGACTGTGGGATGGCTGGGCATGGGATCGAGATGCCTCGCGTACAATGTGCGCCTAGTCGGCCATTGTCCACCCCTCGGAGCTCCGGCCGTTTATTTCGCTGTGCAGATGGACGGAAGGCAGGGAACCCAAAGGGTGCGCGTATATCAGGTGTGCACATCGAAATGAAACTTTTTGGCTTGAAAAGTCTGATGAGAGTTCATGTTCCTTTTTTGGTCTGCTGTCAATCAGATCGGCTTAGTCTCTTCCTCATCCTCTAACGAGCTCTGTAACGCGTCTTCTGCCTCTTAGACTCGAGTCGGGAGTCAAATTCTATGTCTGTCTTGTTTGTTCAAGACAATTGGTGCTAGAAATCGGCCCGGAGCTGAAAAATCTTGCCAAGCCAAGTTATTCTTCGAAAGTTCTTCCTCTGGCTTTCACTGAAGTTCAAAGCGCCAGCGGTCATACCGCTGTTGTGTGATGTTTCCGCCCGCTCTTTGCCTGCATTACACTTCTGGTGAAGAGCGAACACTCCGAAACTTGTGCCGAAAGTACGTGTTTTCAAACTCAAAATTCAAGCCAAGCAAGAAACACTAGCGCAAAAAAAAAATTACAGGTATGCACATACTCAGTAACCCCGCGCCAAAAACCGAACTTGAAGAACGGCCTGAGTCATAGGACCTGCGGAAAGGGTTCAGTATAAAGCTGTACACAATATACTGAGGGATCAGTCCATTCTGCGGGGCCGGGGACGACTCGCAAAGCTATCCCACACTATTGCACCAGTGGCCACCTGGTGCAGAGCGAGGCATTAGACACACCCTCGTAAACGAGGATAAACGCATGCTATCAATTGCCCTGGATAGCACAGCACGACGAGTACTCATTGACGGTCAGCGCATACGGTCGCACTTAATCATCGTCAGCATCGCTCTCGCTCAATGCCGCGGGTCCAGCCCATAGGATCGTCCGCCCATGGGCTCTCGGTGGCAATGGCGCAATGTGCCCGTCGACTTGCGCCGGCCTCGTTGGCGAGAAAAGAACCCAACCCACCTTAAATGAGACTTGGGAGGACAGTTGATGAGCAAGGAATGGGAGGGAAGATGGTGACAAGAAGGAAAGAGCATTGTGTGGCCACACCGTCAGCCGCATTGCCTTAAATAGGCAGGCGCCCACTGTGACCGTGTTCAAGCGACGCGTGCTGCCGTCACTGTCCTTTCTTGAAGTTTCGATTTCACTCGGCACCGGCTCATCGGTTCTTGATACATGTTGCAATCTTCGCGAACGCCTTCTTTGTCTCCCGTTTTCCTTGGCGTCGTGGCTTTACAATACAATGTTTTAAAAAGCAAGTTGTCCCCTCATGATTACAATCCTAAACCCTACATGCGATATACATACAACAACATAAATACCAATAGATATGCGAGCCTTACGCCGCGACAGCACTCGCAACGAATGTGTTATAGTAGAATGTCGTAGGGGCTCCGTTGAACGTGAAGTCCGTCCCGGGGGTAGCCAGTTGAACAACATTCGCGCCATTTCGTGAGAGCACACCATTTAAAGTTCCTCCAGGTGCAATCGGGATGGAAAACTTGTTGATTCCGGCTTGAACATCGAACGTCCTGCGCATCTGTCGCGGTCGTCGAGAGGGTCACAGAGCCAGGGGCAGTGGCCATGACCACGGCCCAAACCGCGTCTTGGGTTACTTGGAAGGTGGTGGGTGGCCCAAGCGCGTCCGAAGCTTGGGCATTAGCGGGGTGGGGGCGCGCATACATGATGATTTCGTCTTTGTCGACAACCGGGGGCTGGCCCGTCTTGAAAGCAGTAGCGTAGACCTTTGTCAAATCCAAAAAGGCTGGACAGATGTCTGAGACAGGACGAAGCACATAGATGGCAGGAATTACCTTGGTGAGGAAAGCCGTTGACCCAAGCCTCGCTACCAGGTGGCAGGGCACCTTTAATGGGCCCGATGTAATGGGACTCGCCGTAGTCGTTCCAGGTCACCACTTCAACCAGGTCGATTTGGTCGCGCTCGGCAATGAGGTTCTCCCACCGTCTCGAGTACAAATGTTGATCGGCGAGGAAAATGAACTGGCGCAAAACATTAGTGACCCATTACAAGGAAGAACGGCTCGACTGACGTTTTTGTTGAACGAGTCCGGGCCGAAATGTGTGAAGAACAGGGCGAGACGGCGGCCATGTACGTGAGCTTGGCCCCACCAGCAGCCAGCGTCGCGAGGCTCTGAATGTGTTGAGTGTCGGTGTCGGTAGAGCCGATGAATTTGTTCAGTGCGTTCGCACCGTCCGGGGAGGCGCCGGTAAGATTCGTAGAGATGCCATTGGCAAAGTCAGTCGTGACTTCAAGAGGCCAACCGGAGTTGAACTGAAAATATAATTAGGATGAGAGGCAAAGGCGGACAAGGAGTCACTAACGTTGAAGTCCCCATCCATGACACCGCTAATTGCGGCGAAAATGTTGCGGGGTCGATGAAGAAAGCCGGCACGAATTCCATTTTGCCTTGTAGATCGGGGGTGCTGGGCAAATTGGGTTTTCCAGCCGTCGCCGACGCTGCCTTGTCCGAAGGTGCACTGTTCCCCAGCAAAGGTGGAAACAAATGCTTTCCCGTTTCCTCTGCAGGTAGTTGGGGCGCGAAATAAAGTTCGTAACGCGGGTTCTGAGAGCAGCACCGTCGTCCACAGTCGCGCAGGCCAACGCGCTGACACGGGAATTAAAACCAAAACGGTGGAACCAAGGCAGAGATACTGACGACATGTCAAGAGAGAAGAAGAGCTTGAAATCCGGGGCCTATCGCCTCGGCGGCTTGGAATCTTGGGTTCTGCGGTTAGTGGGCGGGGAAGAATAAAAAGTCAATTAAATTACGCATTGGCAGTCTGAGTGTCCTGGAAGTCTCCCAATACACCCCCGACGTTGAGGGCAAATCCGCTTAATCCCGACGCGGTAGCAAGGTTTATGTCGTCCGTCCAATCTTGTAACGTGTATGGGAATGTGTTTCCAACCATGAAATGGGCAACAACCAATTTCTCGGCTGCATCTTGCCTCTCATTAAGGGAGCGGCGTAAAGGAATGACGGCGGCACGAGAAAGAGCCAAGAGAGAGACAACAGTGAAGAAAGAACGCATCGGTCACTTGGAAAGGTGTTGGAAAGGCGTTGGAAGGCGCTGCCTTGAAGAAAATAAAAAAAGGACGAGGAGAAGAATGCAGACGATGGCCATAGTTCCGACCATTTATACAATCGCGTTCATAGAGAATCGCATGGGGTACTGATACGATCTATCGGGCCCATTGAGGGCCACAGTTGTTGTGCAAACAGAGGATGAATGCGAATCGCTGTGCCATCGACAATCATTTTGATGCCATCAGTCCTCGAAAAGATCCCGGATCCCCACCTTGATGGATAGCAGCGAATTGAATTTGTATCCTCCTCGACGACCAAAGTGGGAACGATCACATCACGTCAGACGAAACCTCTGTTCATCGGTAGAATCCTTCCCGCTTTCATATGGGTCGGTTTGCGTCTGAAACCCAACTCGCGCAATTTTTTGAGTCCCGCTATCATATGTCGGATGGCAAGCCGTTTGGCCGTTTGTGGCCACAATTTCTTGGCAAAACACCAGAACAATCAATACATGTGTTTGTTCGGCAGTTGCGTGCCTTTTTGCCTAATCTAGACTTCGGATGATTGAATCCAAATGCGTGATGACGGACGCGGGGGCCCGAAAGAAAAATTAAGACGGAATACAACAGAGATACAAGAAGTAGGTCAAATGGCCTTTCGTGGCTTCCCCTTCGGTTTGACAGTGGTTGGGCACGGGATTGGTGGCCCTGGGGTTTGAGCGCGTGCAGACAGTCGAGACGGAGTAGTAAGTAATTATGACGCTAATCTGAGTGGCGCCCTCATCAGCTTCAGTTTCCGAGTCGGAGGGGTTAGTAACCATCTGTTTCTTCCTAGAAGATGGGCCGGCGTTGTCTGATGACTCCTCGAGGTTCGAGATATGCCGCAGGTCCCCGTCAAGTTTAAAACTCACGCGCCGACCTCGAGACCGACTACGCGGGACCAAAGATCCTCTCCGACCGTCACCGGAGCCGCGTAAGGGAGACGAGAAGGGAGACGATGAAGGTGGAGAAGATGGCGATAGAGTGGCCGCAGACGCGCCTGGATCGAAACCATACGGATAGGTATTTCGGTGATGCGGTGTCGTGGGATAAGAGTAGGGGGGAGCGCCCAGATGCCGGCGCCAACCGGGCAGGTGAGGAATGTCGCGTAGGAGTCAAGGGCTGGGCCGGCCAAGGCACCGTGAACAGAGTGGATAGCTGATGCATTGCTTGGGAAATGATGTATTGTGCGCGGGGGTCTTGGAGATGTATCGTTGGATGGACATCGGCAGGAGGTGGGTAAGAAAGGTGGGGATAGAAAGATGATGGGTAGTACGGGGGTATTGGCCCAGATAGTTGGGGTGGACGACCATGGGAGGATGCGAGGTGCGTTTCATTTTCCGACTCTGAATGAAATGCGCCCACAAAAGTATCCGACGGTCGGCTCGACTTTGACGGGCGCGTTTTGTTCTGGGTGCGCGGCAAATCAAACGAGGCTCGTGGGTCTGAATAATATTCAGGAACTGTTCCTCGAGGAGCAAGCACAGGTTATTACCATCCGAGTCGGCACGTCGAGTTGAACTTTCACTGTCAAAAGACGAAGACCTGCGTTTACGCTTCTTCGTGCTCCGTGGTGGAGGCTCTGGCGAAGGGATACGCTCTTCGTGAGAGTGATCCTTCAGTTTCCCTTTGGGTACCGTCGCAGGTGAAGGACAATGGCGCTTGGACGGTCGTGGAGGCGAAAGAGGATCGTCACTTTCCTCTTGCCCATCATCCAAGAATTGTTCGACGTCCATTGCCCTGCCTTTACCCTTACGATCGCTCACAACAGGGTCATTAACCCATGCTCTGCCCTTCCCCGACGACGTCCGATGAATTAGTCCAGGAGAAGATGGTAAAGTTGAATCCCGTCGCGAGTCCGGGGATCTCGTCTCGGATATCCTCACACGACGGTTCCCGGCCGGAGGGCGGCCAACCCTCTTCGAAGCTTTGGGTTCTCTCAGCACTTTCTTCAGTCCTGGCGACTGAAGATCGTGTTGAGCGCCGAGAATCACTGCGACCGCGGCGAGCATCAACAAGATCCAATGGGGGGATAGATTCATGGATGGGAGAGGATCTCCCCCGGGATTGGGATCGGGTGCGAACCTGTGATATAGAACGCTCGACAGGTTTTGGAAAAGCCTTTGCTTTAGGCTTCGTGGCTGAGGACAACTGTGGAGAACGATCGGCAGGTTTCGGAGTCACCCTTGCTCCAAGCTTTGAGGGTGAAATGGACGGCTGAGATGGAAGGAGTGGTGAAGCAATCGGAGTAGAAAATTCGTCTGCAGCAGATGGTGTACGAGACGGAGGGGGCGTTTGTAGTTGTAGGTGAGGTTGGGCCTTGCTATTGGAAGATTTTTGGAGGAAGAAGATTTTTGGGGCTTAGGAGTAGGAGTACGATGCGCTGGGGACGGGGAATCAAACAGATGTTTTGGGTCCATGTCTTCAGCGGTTTTCGCGGGAGAAACGAGGTTGGAATCATCAAGGATGTTCCAATTGTTAAGTTCATCGTCAGATTCATAGATTTCCACCCGGCGCGAAGGCACCGTCGGAGCCGTCAAGACAGCTACGTCGGTGTCGTCCTCGCTGAATGCAAGCTCCGCGTCGTCCTCAGTCGCGTCAAGTTCTCGAGCGTCCTCGCTCGCCTCTTCATCACCGCACTCCTCTCGTCTTTGCTTCTCTGCCTCCAGGAATTCTTCCAGATCCTTTGCATCAGCCGGATCCATCTCTCGAACAGGTGGCACTGTCCAGCCGTCCACTGAAACTTTCCCAGTTCCAGCAAAAAAATCCAGCTCGTCAATATCCTCAGAGTCATCGTCGGTCCCTGAGCTGCCGCTGCCAGCGTCCTCGACGTCCGCCGCAAATCTAGGAAACTGCCATGGAGTTTCGGCACTGAGCACCCCCGCGATCCTTGACGATTTCACCCGTAACAAGATCCACAATGTCGTCCTCGTCTATCCGACGAGAATACTTTTCAGCCAGGTGGGACCAAACGTCGAGCATGCGTAAGGTCGAGGCTTCGCGGTCGGAGGCGACGTCGCTCTCGGCGCCTCCACGGTAGTGGGAGTCATCGGGCGGGACAGAAGTTGATGCTCGAGCAGGACGTGGAGTGGAAGAATAGCGCTGGGATTTCAGCGGAGAGGCTCCCCCTGCGACGCGATACGGCGCGGGAAAAAACAATTGCGAGCTGTCGAGGTAGACGGAGACGGAGGCTCGGAAATTAGGCGTGAAGGCGGAGGCATGAAAACGTGGTCACATGCGCGCAAGTAGTGCGATCGCGAATAAATTGGACGCGTCGCGACTCGGAAAGAAATACAATTGCGATACATTCAGTTCTTAACCATTCAATTGGAGGGAACTAATTCCCTCGGTCAGCGTTTCTACCCTCCTCGGCGATTTTTACTCGTTTGGACGTTTCCATTCGCAGGAAATACTGGGGCCCCCAGAAATCCCCGCTCATCGCCCTCGGTTAATATCACCCCGTTATTGGACAAGAAAAACTTTAGGCCAGCGTCGATTGCTCTTTGCACGTCGATGAAAATGAAGACCTGAGATGATCCCCGCACCCCTGAGATATATAATCAGGAAACGTTCTCGTTTTTCAAAACTAGAACCCACCACTGATGACGTTCTCTCCCACAACCCCCTGCGCCAGATGGATATGGTTGCGCTTCATTTTCGATAGCCCTTGAGTAGATATAGACTCCCATGCAGCCAGGGTCGTGCCATGGACTGCGATTCCCGTCGGAAGGTCCGACACAGATAAAATTGGCACCAGATCGAGCTTCACCGCCTGCATCGTATTCAATTACAGTCGTCTGAATGATAATGGGGGATCCCAGCGCACCTTGATAGAGTGCCCTTGGTTCGCCTTCATCCACCAAACTCCCGCCTCCGAATCAGCCCCTTCTTCGAAAACCAGATCATATCGCTGCTTCGCGTCGGCCTTGACAATTTCCTGCAACGCCGCAAGATCTAGTGTTGTGAGCTTAGGGTTGGCCAGCTAAAATGAAGATAAATCCGGTATCTTCAAGGGCTCGTGAAGGAACGCACAAGATCGGTGACTTTAACGAAACCGTCGGGGCGCATGGCCAGTCCCTCGCTTTTGGCGCCATGTCTGAGGATCCATGAGAGGGTCTTGGAAACACGGACTTCTGGCGAGTCTCTGTTGGGATGTCCTCTCAGCTTCTCTGAAAGCTGCCGAGGAGCAGAGGGCCCGGCCTGCTTGTTGTCAGGTTTCTGCTTAGCGGGTTTTTTTTGCGGTTTCGGGGAGGTTTCTCAGAGTTCGCAGAGTTTGTAGAGGTCGCTGGAGGTGCAGGTTGCTCCATGTCTTCATCCAAAGCGTCAGCGATTCAGCGTTTTAAATGGGAGAGGTCAAGTCCGAGGTCAAGAGTCAGAGTGACTGCCGGCTTCTGCCGAAAGCAGCCGTGATAGGGGTTCAAGCTGGGTTGGGTTTTGCCCGGTTGACAGAAATAATTCGGTGGGTTCTGAATCGTTTCGAAAAGTGAATAAATATGGGACAGATACATACTATGTAAACGCTAAATATTCATTTTCATTTAGACTTTGTACAAGTTGATTTGAATCCTAGATACACTTTTCCATCGTAAGGATGGTATATTGGTTAAGAATTTCATGGGTCTGGTGGTTTGAGGGTCAGAAACGGCCAACACGCTCCAAAGAAATGGGACATACCGTTGCCGATGGATGGCTCGGAATATAAAATATGCTCCGATCTGGGTCGTTGCATCCAAAATCGGTGAAATTTTGGGACGCCAGGCAGGTCTGTGTTTTGACGTTCAGATTCTTGTCTCCTCCAGAAGTAAGGTAAGAAGACATACTGTATTCGTATACCCCCACTCGGCCGGGGAAGCTTGGATAGCCGTGAACAAATTGGCAAGGTTGACTGTTGCAAAATTGGTGCCATTCTCCGCATGCGCAGCTTGCAAGCCTTGGTGTACAGCGTTTTGGAATGCGTCTGTTACATTGCGGGTGAAATAAACCTATGGAGCAGCCGTGTCAAAGAAATATTGGGCTTAAAGGTCGAGGTAGTGAGTTACCCAGTGAATTAAAAAGTTTTTAGCTCCGTTCGCTTGAAGGATGCTAATTTGTTGCAACTGGCAGAGACGATGAGCAAATGCAAATTGTTTTATTTTGCATGGGAAGTTGACTTACGAAAGAAGTTGCAGCGAGGTCCCAGTCGCCGCCTAAGAGTGAATATTGATTGTAGTCGCTGAACTCTGAGTCAATGTGCTGGCCCGAGGTTCAGCAACGCAGCTCACTTGATTCCTGGCCCAAGACCGTCAGTGAAAGAAAACCAAACAAACTGGTAGACATACCGAATTGCACAGTATAGAGGGTCGTATCGGGATTCAGATCGGCCAAGTATTTCCCTTGCTGCAGGAAGAGCGCTGTTTCTGCAACAAAATCCGTACGCAAGAGATTATCCGAGGTGAATGTCTGTTTCCAAAATCAATGTTTGAACAAAGCAGCTCAAGCGCGTCGATTCCCACCACTCCTTTGTTTGTGCTGTTCCATGCTGCAAGCCACGTGAGACTCGGGAAACAAAGGAAACGAACGCCTGCGAAGACGAACCTGCCAGATCGACGACAGCTCCCCCGACCGAGTAATCAATTAATTTGGCACCCAAAGTATTGGCCAAATCCTCAACCCAGACGTAGCCATTACTAGCGCGGGCTCTGAAATTGTTACCCAATCTGGCACCGGCACTTGGGTTGGGCGGGAACACTATGGGGGCAAAAGGGATGGTTCCTATGAGTCGGTTAGTCAAGAGGGAGTGAGTTTAAGATTTGGAAACCTCACCATTGGAACCATTCGACGTCCACGAATCCCCAAAAGCCACGATCGTTCTACGGGGAAAGAATGATTAATTGAATAATCGACGTCCGAACTACATACTTGGTCGCGTTCAGAGTAACACCAGTGTTGGCCTCCGTGAAATTCTGCGATGAAAATTCTCCACAGACTGGCGACGCC
The DNA here is from genome assembly GCA_029378375.1 of Mycena olivaceomarginata. NCBI lineage: Eukaryota > Fungi > Basidiomycota > Agaricomycetes > Agaricales > Mycenaceae > Mycena > Mycena olivaceomarginata. Next base: position 69,263 of record JARKIC010001996.1, on the reverse strand, counting down.
TTTCCAACCTTCAGACCAAAGGGTGGAGTCGGGCAAGAGACTAACCTTCAACTTGATGGGCAGCGTCCGATTCACCCCAGTTATAAATTGGAACTGTTCGTGTTCGTGCTGCTCTTCAGCTGCGACGAGAACCGCAGTGAATAGACTCGACAGTGTTGAAGAGACTCGCATTGCTACCCGAACTGGGGCGGGAATGTTCGCTGCACCTTTTGAATGACGGAGGCGGCCCGCCGCCCGGTAGTTGAAGGGCACGGGGTCAGACGCGGTCGTCGGACTGTCGTCGCTAAATTTCTAGCATCACATGGAAGCAAGCGCGTCGGTCCGCGACGTAGTTTTAAAATAACCTAGGTTGTCAGTTGAAGACGAGTCAAAGATGAGTGGGGACTTTTATTATTGAGCGAGGAACTGGATAACAATAAACTGAAGAGACTCGGGCGGTCCAGGACTTTATCGGAACATTCAGCCTGCAGCAAGGAGTGAAGCAGAGAAAACTAGTAAGTAAGTAGCGAAGACGGTTTCCTCAACCTTTGGTTGAAACGTTCAGTTCAACGGTCGGCATCGGCGAATGCCGACACTTCTTTGTCAGCGATCAATTCGCGGTTGAACGATCGTCGATGAGCGATTCAGAGGAGAACACGGTGCTGGGCAAACGCACGCGAAAGGACGACCCAGATGCGGACACAAACTCTAAACAGCCCCGCCCGAACGGCCCGGTCGACGAGGACGACTCCGACGATGAGCAAGGTCCTATGCCTCTACCCGCGGCGGAAGCAGTCAAGAAGAAAAGAAAAGGTGTGTTTTCGGACTCGGGTTTCCACTGGTTAGCCTCAAGGCATACAGAAACTCTTTCCCAGTTCTTCCCCACGAGAAACTGTACCTTGAACATCTCCCCAACACGGAACAATACTACAAAAGCTTCATGCATCTCGATGTGATCAACTTTTGCGTTGTAACCAAGTTTGTGTTCCAGTTCCCCTGGTTTATTCCCACTCATCTGCTCCTAGAACTGACTTTTTAATAACTACGTCCATCGACGGACATCTGAAGTTGTGGAAGAAGCAGGAATCTGGAATCGAATCCGTGAAGCGGTACCGCGCGCATCTTACACCCGTAGTGGCTGTCTCGGCCAGTGCAGACGGTCAGCTGTTTGCTACTGTCTCGGTGGATCGCACTGCGAAAGTCTTTGATGTTGTGAATTTCGGTGAGTTTCCTGAAATTGTTTTCTGCTTGTCACCGAAACGTATCATATAGACATGATTAATATCATCCAACTCGGATATATACCGCACTGTTGCTGCTGGGTCCATCGTCGTGGCCAAGCCCAAGGTCTTCTCGCTGTGTATGTTCCCGCCAATTGTGACCTTTCCGACTTTATTAACTGGACCAGTTCCGAGGAGGGTACTGGTGTGATTCGTTTATACGATGGCCGTGGCGACGACAAGCCTCTGGAAACAATCGAAAATCTTCACCGCTTCCCTGTCCATCTCATGACGGTTTGTTTGCATCCTCTTCACCCAGTCTTGTATTGACTTCAAATGTTCAGTATAGTGACAGATACGACACGGTAATATCGGCAGATGAAGGCGGCTTCGTGGAATACTGGCAGCCTACTGAACCATTTGTTCTGCCAAAAAATGTCGCGGGCCTATGGTCGTACAAGAGCGAGACAGATTTGTATGAATTCAAAAAAGTATTCACCCTTTGTATATCATTTATTCGCGCTGACGTGTCCCAAGTCAAAATCCACCCCGACATGCATAACGCTGTCGCCCGACTCGTCGTCGTTTGTCACATTTTCTCTCCCCGATCGACAAGTCCGGGTGTTCTCCTTCCTCGCCGGCAAGCTGACGCGCAAGTACGACGAGTCGCTGCAAGCGATCCAAGAGATGCAGCAGGCCGGCACTGCGATGTCCAAGTTAGACGATATGGAATTTGGACGGCGGTTGGCGATGGAGAGGGAGCTGGAGATGCCCGGGCCTGATGGCCATGTTCCTGGGCGGTGGAGCAATGCCATCTGGGATGAGAGCGGCGCCTTCATCCTCTACCCGTCGCTCTTGGGTGTAAAAGGTGTGTGCGCGTCTTTGGGATATGTACGAGGTACTTAAAGTCTAAAGTCGTCAACACGGTGACGAACCGCGTCGTGCGCTTGTTGGGCAAAGACGAGCCCGTTCGGTGGATGAACCTTAGTCTGTACCAAGGCGCACCATCCAAGAAGGGTGTGACGACGATGGTCTGTCAATTCGACCTCACATTTTCCTGCTTGAACTGATTTTATCGCCCAGGCAATGGCGGCGTCTGCCAATCCTATCCTTGCAAATAAAGGTGCAAGGGATCCAACGCTCTTCTGTACGGGGTACAAGAAGCAGCGGTTCTATCTGTTCACACGTTCAGAGCCCGAGTACGACCCTTTCCCTCCTCCTCATATCATTCTGACCCACATTTGTTTTCCCCAGGGACAACATCGACCGTGACGTGTTCAACGAGCGGCCGACGCGCGAAGACCAGAACGTCGCAACGAACACCATCGCCGCCGGCGGGCCCTCGCCGCTCGCGAACTCGGCCACGATCCACACGACCATGGGCGACATGCACATGCGGCTGTTCCCCGCGCAGGCGCCCAAGGCGGTCGAGAACTTTGTCGGGCACGCGCGCAGCGGGTTCTTCGAAGGGATCGTGTTCCACCGCGTGATCCCCAAGTTTATGATCCAGACGGGGGACCCGCTCGGGGACGGCACGGGCGGGTCGTCGATCTGGGGGCGCGAGTTCGAGGATGAGTTTTCGGACGAGCTGAGGCATGATAGGTGCGTTGCGTCTCTATTTACTTACTGGACGATTCCAGTGCGACGAGAGGGACGACGCTGATTCGTTGTGTAGGCCATACACCGTCAGCATGGCCAACGCTGGCCCGAACACAAATGGATCGCAGTTCTTCATCACGACGACGACGACGCCGTGGTTGGACAACAAGCACACAATATTTGGGCGGGTGATATCGGGGCTCGAAGTCGTGCATGAGATTGAGAACGTCAAGACGAGCAATGCGGATAAGCCATATGAAGATATCAAAATTGTAAATGTCTCGATCGCTAACTGATGACTGGATTGTATGCTATTTAATTCGTCTTGAAGGTGGCACGCCCTAAAGAACACAAACAAGGAACTGGAATTGACACAGTTATAATGGTGGCGTAAGACAGTGCAGGTACGTTAGGTACATGACACAAAAAGCGAACGGTAGGCGTAAAAAAAAACGAAGTACGTTAAGTACACAGTGAAAGAAATGCAAACTCGTCAAGAATCGTGTCACTACATAAACCTGGAGGATAACCACACCAGCCAGACCAAGCTCATAAGACCCATATTGTTTGGAATTGCTGCCCATTGGCTCCCAACGCCACCGATGAGCGGCGCAGCTGCACCAATTGTTTGGTTTAAAACAGTCTAGTGCAGTCGCGTCGATGCCTGACGGTAGCGGGACGTCGGGTGTGCCCTCGGCTTCGTAGACGCGTCAGCACATAGCAGGGTAAGAGTGAGTGCGTGAAGAGCTTACCCATGAAGATAGCAGTGTTGTTATATCCGTCAAGTGAAAGCTGAAGTATTCAGTGTTGAGATAACTGTACGCAGAACAAAAAAAAATCGTACCGCGATACTGGATGCTCGATAGTATTGTACAATTTGCTCGGGCTGGGGAGGTAAAGTCGAGGAGTCATTGTAGGGCGATGGAGAACCCCCTGCAGAAATGCTGGAATTGCTGAGAGAACCCGAACAATTCGCAACAATATCGTCGATTAGATCTGTCACACTCGTCAGATCTGCCAAAATTCGAAAGACGGTGCCGTTTGGGCCATTCGATTGGAAGTTAGCAGTGGTCATAACACCGCCCGGGCGACTCGAGTTGTCTGAATGGCCGTACTGAGCAGAAAGCGTCAGTCAGCGCATAGCTGCTGCCAAGGGGGGAAAGCCAACCTCAGAGTTCGAATGTAAGTACGCGCCGGTCCCAATCCCAGCCCCAGCTCCGAAGCTGAGCCTGCATATATGATCAGGAAATGTGTGGATGGCGAAAGCCAACGAACGAACGGCCAGAACACAAATGGGAATGGCTTCCCTAAGACGCCTCGACCACTGTTTGTTGGATAACCGCTTCCAAAGGTTCTTGTGGGCCGTTTAAAATTAAGCTCGGCTGAGCAGTCTGCGTCCTCACCGGGTCCCAAATATCTGTCCTCGAGTCCCACCTCCTGTTGCTCGAGTTGAAAGCAAGTTAGGACCGTAACAACAACACTGACCCTCGGAACGTCCAGCGAATAGTTGACCGGAGGGGATGATTGCGGGCGTACCCCCGCCAGCGCCATATGAGGTGGCAGACCTGTGGAGAATATTGGTCAAACCAGGTGCCAGGTTTCGTGGCAAAACATAGACTTTGAGCCGCCAGGAGTGGTGACTGGAGAAGATCTGCCGCTACCAGTTAGCGTGTTTCCTGGTAAAACAGGTTTTGAGTGAACCTGCTAGTCCCGCCAGTGCCGCCGCCTTCTCCTCCTCCCTTGGCGCCACCGCCGCCACCACCGCCGCCGCCGCTTTTGCCTCCGCCTTTACGCCGTGAGAGCCGTTTCGAATTCTGTTTCGTGAGAAAGGGCACAAACATGGCGGTGGAGGAAGGGAGTCCCGATTTCCGGAGGAACTTCCTTGGCTTATGAAGAAAACAGCCAAGGAATAATATATAATACCCTTGCTTTTACCCGACTTGTCGACGAAGCTGTTGTGATGCACTGCCTTGCAATATTTAATGTCACGAACGCGTCGCGCACGTGGGTAGCTATCGCAGTTGATAGGGCTTGATATTGAATTTCTTTGATTATCATACTCGAGCTTTCGATTCGCGCCGACCTGTCAAGATTTGTCGGGATGAATATATACATTATACAATTTTTAACAGCTTTTCAAGCAAACTGGAGTCGCTCAGCTGTCCAGCCGGGCTGAAGTGCCGATGCGTCAAACCCGGGGTCCCATGCGCTCTCGTACACTCCCAACACATTCCACTGCACATCAACCTGTGCCCCCTCTGCAGTCTGAGACCACAGACTTAATCCTATGGTGTTTTCCCCGCGTACGTTGAGGATACCGGGAGGAACAGGGAAGGCAATTTGATGTCCTATCTGAGGAACGAACTTCCCATACTGCAGAAACCTTAGGAGTAGATCAAGGTCGAGAACGAGGAAAACATACCTGATACCTAAGGAGAAATAGATGAGATTCAATCAATGTCCAGAGGACCGGCCCACTTACCCATTAACGTAAAGCTGCGCGCGTAAAACGCTTCCAGGCGGCGAGTTCAGGATGAATTCTAGAGAAACGTCGTAACCTATCGGTACATCCAGTCGAGAAGTGGTTCGGAAAAATGCGATTGTGCCGTTGTCGACACCGTCGGAGGGCGAGCGTGCCGCCCAAAGCGAGTCATTGAATCCAGGCAAGTGCCACCCCAAGTCTTTCAGCATGGAGACCACCCTAGAATGCGGTTCGGAGACAGTAGATCAGGTAGAATAAGCACTCACCTCTGCAATAACCCCTCGAATGGGGTCAATATTGCTTTCACCGCCTGCATTGCCAGCGATGGTCCACTTGGTGATGTCGTGTTGGACGTGGACAACAGAGTGGCGCCCAAAATTCCGCGTGGGTTCAGAGCTGCGTCACGTTGGTCGTGGCCAGAATGGTCCATTACAACGGTCAATACGTTTTCACCGCTCGAGACAAGCGTGGCGTTCGCGAACGATAAAGCCAAGGATCCAGATGCGGCACTTACGATACCGGGGAAGCTGCCAATGTAGTCGGAATTGAGCCAAGCAGACCACCCCGAAGCTGTCCCGCCTTGAACGGTGAGATTCGCACCCGTCGCCTCGCCGGCGAATCGACCTCGGAAGATTTGAACACCCGTGTGGAAACCTGTACCATGTCAGTGGCACCAACGTCTGGAGGAGACAAGACGCACCATAATCATCTGCATACAGCACCGGAAGGGTGAGAGGCTGGGTCGGATTCGGGGTGGTGAGGTGGTCAGCAACCACCCATTTTGAATCATCGTATTCGGCGTCTGCCTCTGGCAAGGCGACGGAAAACTTCCAGCCAGAGAGGGTGAGCGACTTCTGTAGTGTTACAGCGTCCAAGCCAGGTTTCGGCAGAGACGCTTTCAAGCTACCATAAGATGTCTTGTGGGTAGCCAGCGTCTTCCCATTCCATTGAAGTGACGTGTAAGTCGCTGGGGCGAAGACTTCGAGTGTGGCCGCGTTCGCGATGTCTCCCGTGACCGCAAACGAGCGAACCATACAAGGCCAGCGATCGAACGAGGTAAGGTCCGTTTACGAAAACCACCGTTTCGGGGGGTAACGATGGGGTCGTTCGTGAGGGTCGGTGCCCAGAATGTATATGCCAAGGAGCGAGGGAGAAGGAGGACGCGGAAATTATCAAACTGCAACACAGACTGCGTGGTTTGCTGCTTGTACGAAAGCACAAGGTTATCCCCAACTTGGTGAAAACCACCGCCAGTTCCGGATATCACCTCCCTCTTTTTTGAACCCCCGAGAATGGAGAAATTCGCCAAATTCTCCATCGGGAAGCCACAAAGCTAGGATGCTCTGGCCATCGACGACCGAATGCGAAAGAACCTCCGCTGTAGAGTAAACCAATGTGTTGTTGCCGAAACGGAAATCCGACACGATAATCTTGGATTGAACACCGACGAGGCGGATGGCATTAACGAAGACTGGCACTGTCAAGTTCCCGGTCGTCTTCGTCGCAATGTTCAGCTTGAAATCGACTGTAGTCGTAGCCTTCATGTCGGATTGTCTTGCGACGTAGAATCCCGCCTGTGTTTCTGGATTCCGAAGCACAGTAGCACCGACGTTGGGAGTCGTTGCAACGGCCGTGGAAAATGGAGTTCGATCGGTCATGACGAGGTCCTGAGCCGCGCGGAAAAACAGGCCAATGAGCTTGGTTTCGTAGAATTTGTCCGCTATGATTCGAGACTCCTGGATGGGTGCTGAATAGTCGTAGCTGGTAGAAACAAGATTGGTGGCGAGCCCGCCCCAATTTTGGCCGCCGAATCTGGAGGAATGGATGAACAGAGACACCACGAATAGACTTGAGGCTCACAGCATATAAAGGTTCGCAGCCGTAACTCGCTCGGCGGCGAGATGTCGATAATACATTGAAACGAAGTTGGTCCCGATATTATCTGGGCAACCGCCTTGCGGGCCGCCCACGGGTTGTACGATCCTCCTTGGAACTCTGGCAGGAACGAAGGTTGCGTTGGAGAAACCAAATCGAAGTGGTCTGCATAAGCGGTGCTGGCGGAGCCGGATCCGCATTCTGCGAGATTGCAAGACCAGCACAAGGGATAACTATCGAGGCCTAAAACTAGGTCAAGGGTGTGCACACTCCAGTTTATGTCACCTACCATATATGTCTTGTTCCCCGGGCCCAGGAAGATAATCCGTGGACCACGAGCGAGTGTTGAAGTTGGGAGCATTTGTGATAATGGGAATCACCACATCGTGGTCTCGTGCATTTTCCTGCAGATCCTGGAACTGACGTTAGCCTGGATATGGATTCTGCAAGACATATGCGAACGAACAATCATATAGTCGACGACTGGTGTATCCAAGCTTCCATCTGAGTTTCTCTGACAGCAAATTTCGTTTTCAATTTGAGTGAGAATCTGGCAAATGTGATGAGTTCGATATTGCGGCGGACGGCAAATGAATACTAACGATGGGTCCGCCATTCGTGAGCTGGTACTTTGCCGTGATTCTGTTTATTTCGTCCATGAAAGGAGTCCAAGCTGCAGTATATCGAGGATCGTTGTTCCGCAGCGGGCCATAAGCACCAGTAGTCGTCCACAACGCAAAGCCCCCCGCTGTCGTTTCGGCACTGAAAAGCCAACATGAAGAGGTGGACAGAATGAATGCGGATCTCCGTACTTGACATAGGGACCGCCGCGCATTGTGACAAACAAACCGACCTCTTTGGCAATGTCCAGGATAGGTTCAAAATTGCGTGCACCACTTGTGAAGTCCAGGGTCTTATTATTTGGTGCATGGAAGGCCCAGTGTCTGTGCAAATTTAGCTGGTTGCAATACACTGTGCATCCGCGGCCGACGTACGCGTAAACCGAGATGCCATTAAAGCCTGCAGCCTTGATTTTCTCCAGCAAATCTCTCCAAACCTCGGGAACAGGTATGCGCCCTCCACACCGCGTCAATTTATGTCCAACTGTCAACGCACAGCGACTCACAATAGTGGATCTCCCCCGACCACAAAAAGGTTCTGACTCCGCCAATGATGATGGAGTAGTGGTCCCACTGGAGCGCGACTCGTCAGGAAGTATAAACTAGAATGAAGCCTAAAACACCTGAATGGCGTCCGTGAATCCAGTGTTGTGCACCGGCCATTGCGTCAAGTTGGTCTGTCCACGCACAGAGAGTAAGAAAACATTGAGCAGTGAAGCAAGGAGGACAAGAAGCCTCATATTTCTGGTTCGATGTATTTGCCCGCTGCCATTTTTTATATCATGACAGGATTCTCCGGGAGATCAAGCTTCTGCAGCTCAGGTGAGCAGCGGGCTTCCCCGGGTCCCGCGCTTTCCCGCAACCCTGCATCAGCTGGTTTGTGGCGTCGGCCCGCCTTCAGGCTTCGCGCGTCGGCGGTTGATGGGGTCTTGAGATTGTGAAGCCAAACTCGTTGGCGGAGCGTTTGATGTGGATTCGGTCAAAAACAGTCGTGATGTGGCACGTGGGAGCTGTCAACTCCATCAAAAAAGCATCAAAAACCCTCGCTTTGACCGCCACAATTTCTCAGGCTCTCGGCCACACATTTAAACCATTTGGTTGGAGGCGCATTAATTTCAAGGATTAAGGAATTAATATATATTTAACTGTCAAAGTGTATAATGCGTAGAGGATTGGTGGATACAGCGATAAAATACAGCGAGTCTAGGTCTCCAACATGGACTACAACCGAGACGTCGGCTCCCCTGTAGCTTCGGTGGATTCACTCTCCTCGTCGGTGGTTGGGGAAATCGGAGGATTCGGTCCAGCATGCTCCTTCACCAGGCGAGCAAGTCCCTGGGGATCCGCACCCCGCACCTACAATATGCGTCAGAATACGATACGATACGAAACAATAGCATAGATTAGCGCACCATGCCGACGACATTTTTCGACTTAATGGCGAAGAATGTGGGCATCGCGGATACACGGCTGGAAACGGTCAGCTTGGGAATCCAACAATTTATCGACAGGCTCACAATGTCTGGGAAATCTGCGGCTGTTCGTCAACATCTACCCGCAGAAACTGGACTTGAGGGTTTTGAGACGCCAGCTGATTGTATTTGGGAGCAATCATCTGAATTATGTTAAATAAACGACTGGGCTACGTTATTTCGTCAGGTAACATACCTTGCACGGGCCACACCTATATATCAACGAGGCACGAGTTAGAACGATATATAGTGTCTGTTAAGAGACTAGGCCTACCAAACGGCGTGAAAATCGACAACAATCGTCTTTCCGGCAGCCGTCGACGAGTCGACGATCTCGTTCCATTGCTGAACCGACTGGATTTCGACAGGCTTCGACATTTCGGAAGTGGGTGGGATTGAGCTTAGTTTACGGTGTAGGGGCGAGATCCTGTTATGCTTGGGCGCAGAGGAGAAAGTTGAGGTGATGTAGAAAGCTGGTCTTCGACCGCCGCCGTTAAATACCCTCGCAGTAGTAAGCATGGAGTCTTCGGACACAAATCTGACGCGATTGTAAGGCCGCTGCACGTTACTGCAGGCTCAATGGTATGTAATGTTAAGCCGGTGAACCCGCGCTCAAGCGGGTTTGATCCGGATCACCGCGAACAAAGAGAGGTTGGTCATGACCAAGATGGCACCGTCGCCGAAGATGACTTGCAGCTTGGTCAATCCGATGGATAAAACTCGGAGTCCTGGGATAATACACTGGGCTCGACTAGATCCTTCGATAAGGATAAAGTAATACGCTGGAGTACTTGGAAATTGGTCTCACGATCAAAATGGCACAGAGCAACCGATACGTCCTCAAAAAAAAGTAATACGCTGGGCTCAACTACACCGCTGCCATACTCCAAGATCTTTGTGTGCAAACTGAAGTATTCATAACCGGGGGGCGGTGGGGGCTGGCCTTTTTGGCAGGACAGATAGGACAGATAAATAAACCTGTTCCGAGACATAATTCCAGTAGTGCTCAATTGCAACCTAAGCCAGCGTCGACGTCATTGTGCCCGGAAAAATCCCAAAAACTTGTGTACAACCTGGCAAAATGTACCACAATTATACACCACTGACAGAACGACCGCACCGCCGCTGAAACAACCAAAATACCCGGCACTAGGTGACGAGCTGCTTGTGCTGGTACTGAGCCAATAGTATGCACTAAGCCCTGAGCCTAGACCGCGGCTGTTGCCATCGCGGGGTTAATTCAACGACAGATGTGATTGGTTCAAATGCTTTGAAGTGCGCGTCTATTAGTTGATGTTCGGGATCGTCGCTGTCCTCCCAACCGACTGTACATACCGAAAATTGAATCCGCTGTGGATGCTTATGGACAGACATTGTCATTGGACACCTGAACTGAGTCTGCAAGTACAAACCAGGTTAAATTATTTTCTACAGCGCAACCCGATCCATGATCTCCGTCGAGTGCTCGACAATGAGCGTGAGTCCCAGTTCTTTTAACCGTGGCTCGAAACGCGTCTTAAGCGACTCGATGATGCGTGTTGGCGCTAGACGTTCGGGGTGGGCGGCCGCCAGCACGGCGGGACACGAGAACTTGAGAAACGCGTGGTCCCATGTTGGGGTGCGCACCCTGCACGCGAAAACGTCGAGCGACGCGTTCGCAAGGAACGCGCCATCAGTATCGGGAACATACGCGGCGGCGTATCCCAGAAGCACGCCCGCGAGTGGGATCGCCGTGCGAGACTCAAGATCTGGAGGTAGTGCAGATGTGGCAGCGAGCGTACGGAGAGTCGCGAGTATCGCAGGCGGTGGATGGGGAAGCTGAGTGTTTTATATTATTGTTATTCTTCTGCCCGAAATCGAACACACCAGCTGAGGATCTTGACGGAGGAGGACGAAACAAACATCTGTCGCCGATGCTGACTTCTGTTGGCATTGTTCCATATTTACGAAGAAGGACTGTTCGGAGCAGCGGATATGGCGGACTTTGTCGAAGACCTCATGGTCCTGAGGAACGACCCCATCATGCTTGATCTCCCTGGAGTCAACTCAGCTCACCTGGCAAAGGATTTGAAGAAGAGCGGCATATACTGTAGTATTTCGATCAATTCGTGCCGCCTGTGACCTGTGACACCAAAAACCGAACTTCGATATTCGTGGATCGACCTTCAGGAGCGTGACACAAGAAAAAATTCGTGTTTTCATGAGAAACAATCAGATTCATCACCCAGACTCACCAGACTATACTCCTCACGAGTAGGTCCAATTGAGCTGTCTTGATGTATTTCTGGTGCGCCAAGACAAGTCGGATCAAAAAATGGTGCTGGAGGCACGCTAATGATCAGGACGAGGATCTGGATGACGGGATTTTTGTGACTTCTTTTGTAAGTTCGTGGTCGGTCTCGGTGACCTGTGACACCCCCGAAAATATTCGTGGATTTGGAAGTCTGTGACGCGTGACCCACGAATTGATCGAAATACTACAGTACTTCGTCGGCGTCTTGCACCACGGCGACATCGACTAGCCAAGCGCACCTACAGAATCCCCATAAACAACTGTCGGCGCCCGGGCATCGCCCATCGATCTTTCCGCCGCTCGTTTTCGCTCACCGGCATCCGAGGGCAATCAACGCGAGATCAAGGGCGAACGTTGTTCGTTTCGTCGGGGAGATAGTATGCCGGAAAACAGATTGCTTGCGGAGGGCTGCTTCTACCGCTCCAACGACAGTCGATACCAGATCATGCTTGGGTACTGAAGCAAACATGCAGAAAATTAAGGATCGTCTCGAGGGGAATTCCCGCGGGACTAATTAATGGACGTCGGGGATAAGTGACTGGCGCAGATAAAGCAGATTTCGTAGATCCTAGCTATGGTAGGCTATGTCTGCCAGCGATCACTAGCGAATCAGAATAATACTGAGCGACCATCACTTTACCGTGAACCAATAGTCTGGTCGAATGAATACAGTTCAAACTCCTTCTAATGTCACCATCATCTCTACACCGCTATAAGTACCCGGCCGCCTTATTCGCGAGCCGTTTGCGTCTCTCTCCTCCTGGCCTGACGTCTCGCGCAAGTTCTCTCTGCTGGGCAGACTCTGTTTTCTTCCCTTTCTGCAGGCCAGACCTTTCGTTCTGTTCTCATGGCTCCGCTAGCACAGAGTGCGTCTCCAGCGTTCCGAGGCTTTGTCTCCACCTCTGACATACCCCCGCATCTTCGTAGGAGCAAACGCGGCCGATATGGGGCACGCCGCGCCGGCGCTGCTCGACGTTTGGATCTACGCAAATCTTATTGGCAATACAGTCCTTCTCCCAATTCTAGTCGCCACTTTCCTTTGTTCTAAACGCGCAAAACGTCACCCTACTCTGGTCAATGTCTGCATGACCTGGATCTTGTCTGGGATCTTCTCAATCCTGCTGTGCGCGCGCTGGCTGTCCATCACTATATCTATTTACACTTGCGCAGTTTCTACGCAGGCCAGGAGAGAGGTCCGGAACCGCACAAGCCGCTCTGCATCGCGCAGACGGCGTTGCTGGCGGGCATTACTCCGATGTGGGCGACGGCCGTCCTTGTCCTTCTCTATAACATGATACTCGTCGTGAACAACCCGTCAGCGTCCGTCGGTCGATTTAAGATGTTCATAGTGCGCCTGTGTTTCTTCGCGAACTGTGGCTCGATGGCTGACGCGTAACCCGTAGATGTTAAGCGCGCCTTACCTCGTCGAAATTGCCTTCTCTGTCACGGCGCTCGTTGGATCGCTCGAACACCCACAGCGCGTCTCGCGCGCGCGGCGCTACTTCTACTGCACACTCAAGTGGAACAAACTTTCCATGGCCATGATGCTCTATACGTCTGCCGTTGGCGTCGCCATCATCATCGCTATGAGTGCGTCCTCTCGTCTTTTCCCAGTTTCTTGAATTTGACGCAAATTGCCCAGTCTACCTCGCCGTCATCTTATATCGGAACTGGCACGGCTTCCGCCACGCGGGGCGCCCAAGCCATGTCCACGGGCCGCTGCTGTTGCGCGTTTTTATCTTCGGCGGCTACATCATCTTCGGGTTTGCGGTCAACGTGATTTTCATGTTAGCACCGCACAACCTCGCACCGGATATGTACGCTGCAACCAGTACGTCACCTTCCTCATTTCCTATCGACTTACCTCGATGCTAAATTGCCGTTTGCGTTTGCGTAGTCGGTACGGTGATTTTCCTTGTGTTCGGTACGCAGGCAGACGTCCTCCGGACCTGGTGCTTCTGGATGAGCGAACCGCAGCCGCCAATGGAAACCGTGTACCTCCCGCGCGAGCCTTCCTGGCGCGAGTCGCTCGACTTGACAAAGTCCGCCGTGCCGCCCGGGGAGGACTTCGCGCACAAACAAGAAAAACCAAAACCATTAGACCTCGAGAGGCAGTGGGAGCATGTAGAGAGAGGGCAGGGGCCGGATCGGAATAAAGCGTGGAGCGAAATTTCCCAGCCGCCCACTGTAGTTATGAGGAATTGAAGCGCGCACTGGCATCTTCCATGCACGGACCAGTTGTACTTGGTATCGCCAGTGTAGCCTGAGTAATATGTTCGCTCGGGGTTGTTGAAATTGTAAGTTGTTTGCGAAGTCTTTGTGCCACGTTCGAGAAATTTCGCTATTAACGAACCGTTGGTTTCACATCCTGATATGTTTCCACCATAGTTGGTTGAAATCCAATAAGAATCCACCAATCATCGACAGAGCATGAGAGCAGGAGAACCGATTTTCTGGTACAGTGATATTGGTCGATGGCTGGGGAACTCGGATCTCCCGCTCATCGCGCAGGCGCGGAAAATGGATGGGTCGACGGATTTAACTAACAAGGCCTACTTGTATTTGATTTCCGCTGGACCGTCAGAAATTGTATGTCATGAGCTGCGCAACCAGGTTGGTCCATCTCAGCGAACGAATAGGATCCGAAAGTCTCATGGATTAAAATAAACGGTATCCTACATCGAATCACCAAGGCCGGCGACCTGTGTACTGCAGGCGTTCCATACGTTTAGCTTCTTCCGCGTGTTCCAGCGCGCGAGTCTCTGCGCCTCGGCTTACTGCCTGAGCTGTCGGATTCCTTGTTGGGCTGCCACGCTGTGCGCCTTCTCCTCTTCCGCCACCGTTCTGCCGGGAACTGTTTCCTGCTCCGGTGCCCGCAGCTGCGCGGCCGCGTCCGCGTCGGGACAATTGCACCTCTTGCGGGTCATCTGGCGTGTGAATCTCCGCGCCTCGGCCTACTGCAGAATTCCTTGCTGCGCTGCGCGCCTTCTCCTCGTCCACCACCGTTCTGCCGGGGACCGCTTCCTGCTCCAGTGGGGATGGATATATCGGGGGAAGTGGAGGAGGCCAGGGCTGTGGAGCGCTATCCATCCTCGATGAGAGGAAACTGCCAGCCGCGCCATTGTTCCGACGCCTTCCTCGACCTTAAGAGCCCCCCCCCCGATAGCCTTTTTTAGATCCAGCTCTGAAGAATTTGCGAGATTACTCGGGGACAATGAATTTGATACTTACGAAACTCTGCAGCACGGATGTGCAGTTTTGCCATTGCGTCAGGGAAAAATTATCTCGAGATAGCATGTAGAGGCCTCGTATCGCCAGTCTATGTGATAGCCAGGCCTCCTGCCCGTCCGTAGTGTCCAGCGCAAGCCGCCCGACCTTCTCTGCGTGATATCCAGCGATTATGAAAGTTTGCACCACGTTTTCTGAGAATTGGCTGAATTCAGGTTGGTCGGAAGAGACGGGTTTATTGGTGAGGGATTCCCACAGCAAGAAGAGCTTCGCCTGTCTCTTTTCGACGCGGTAGAGAGCGCCTTTTGAGCGACGAACGAGTAAGCTGTGTCCCGAAGTACCGAAACTTGGTGGTCGGTGGCGTCCTGCGCAGGTGTTTTCTTAGGGAAACCCTTCTTTCGAAGCAGTCGGTCGGAAAGGCCTGATCGGAGACAAGATCTTCCAGATGGATTGCAAGTACGTTTGCATTTTGTCGAAATGCACCCCGCCGTTTGGCAAACGTGAAGAGTGACAGTGCTCGAAAGGGAGACCATGATAGAGACGTTGTAGGGACCAGGGCTAGCGGTACAGAGCATTACGAGTGCTTCCAATACAAGGATGAATTTCTTCTGCTCCTTCAGGGAAGGGAAACGGTCGTTCAGCGCTTGGGTTGTGGAGGTGGTTATGTTCAGCCGGAGTGAGGGGGTGAATTTTTTCGGCCGAGGCCAATGCATGTATGATCATAGGCAGCCGCAGTGGACTACGACCAGCGGGGGGGGGGGGGGGGGGGGGGGGGGGGGGTGGCCCGGGGACAGGAGCGTGGCCTGCAACATGCAAGAATTCGCATCTCTGCCCTTTCCAGCATCCGTTCCCGCGCCCATGGAATCTACACGGCGGCCCTGCATCGTAGTATTCTCAGTCAACGTTGAAGTGAAGTTGAGCGACGAAAAGGCCGAAAGGAAGAGCGAGATTGATGGCATCATCCCATGCGTCCCAATTAAGTCGGCCTACGCCGATACATACGTAAGGACATTAGTTTCTTCAACTTTCTTATGTTTCCGCCACGCGGTGCGCCGTTTTCCAAATTTCTTGTATCGACCGCTGGCGAGCTCGGATCTCCCTCTCGTCTCGAGTTCGTCGCGTAGCGCGGAAAATGGACGGGTAGACGGATTTAAAGGCCTATTTGATCTCCGCTGAACCGTCAGAAATTGCATGTCATGAGTCGCGCAACGAGGTTGGTCCATCTCAGCAAACGAATAGGATCCAGAACATCCTTCGCCAAGGTTAATGTATTAAAATAAATGATACATCGAATCAGGAAGGCCGGCGACCTGTGTACTGCGGGGGCGCCTCCCGCTCCCGCGTTCCACCCATCGACTGAATCTGCCGCTCCAGCCCATCCATCTGGGCGCCCAGCCCTCGGAGCGTCGCCAGCATCTACGCGTCGGTACGCTCGGGACTCTTGCTCGTATTCCGGCGCGCCAGCCTCCGTGCCTCGGCCTGCTGCCTGAGCTGCCGGATTTCTTGCTGTATGACGCCCATTTGCTGCGCCGCTTCGCCGCGCCTTCTCCTCTTCCGCCAGGATTCTGCCGGGGACGGCTTCCTGCTCGAGTGGGGGAGGATGTGTCGGGGAGTGGAGGCAGAGGCCGCACCCACGTGGTAGGGAGCTGGGGCCGGGGCCGGGGCTGTGGGGCCGTCCGCTCGGCTTGCGCTGAGATATTGAGAACGGGAACGAAAGATTGAGCAGCAGCCTCGAATTCCTTTTCGTCGCGGATTTCGCTGTCGGATGCGGACTGAATTCGTACTGTGGCGAACATGAGCGGGATTATCGACAGAGAACAAGACGCAGACATTGCCGACCACGACGAGGATGTTCGCAGCAGAGACGAAGAAGACATGAACCAGAGCAACAACAGCAACGAAGAAGTGTATTTAAGACGCGAGCACCAGCAATTGACCAAAGGGCCAGCCAACGACGGGCTCTGCTTGAAAGAAAAGAAAGAACGCGTCCGGGGTATACCAGTAATCGACCCGACGTCGGGGAATGCAAGAACACGCTTTCTTTAGACTATCGGCATGCCAATGTTTCAAGGCGGCGTATACTTTAGGTGATTGATGTCGTGACGGACGAGGCGTGCGTGGAAGACGGACACCGAGCGACGAAGACGTTCCCGTTCAACTTCGATCTGCGGTTGCTTGGGGAAGGCACCGGCAGAGGTTTGCAGCAGAGAATTGGGCGATGAGGCTTCTGAGATCTGAGACCAAGTGCATAGAAATCAAGGTGTTTGTCACTGGCTAAGGAGCGCATCCAAGTAATTCAACCACAGCGACCATGGTCGTAAGCAAGTTGTAAATGTCAAGCTCGGCCCGACCGGCCCGGCCATAAAGCGCACGTGTTGGCAGCTTCACAGTTTCTCACCGTGTCACAGTGTGACTGTGTGACAAATCCTCTTCCAAATTCTCTAACGTCCGCCATCCTCAAGACTCCAAGATGGGTATGCTGCCGCCAAACCGCCCATGTCCCCCCGCAATGCTGACGGGTATCTGCAGTTCGCTACGCCGGTGCCGCCCTTGCCACGAACCCCGAAACCAGTCAATAATTGTCCAAAAAATGTTGAACATAATCTGACCTGTTGAATTCTCCAGCCTCGCGTGCCCGGGGCGAGTACCTCCGCACCCACTTCAAGAACATGCGCGAGGTCGCAGCTGCTCTCACTGGCGAGTTCTCGACTTTATCCGACGAGAACACGTTTGGCTCATGTTTGTATCAGGCCTGAAACTCACCAAGGCCTACACCTACCTTGCGGACGTTAAGGACCACAAGCAGATCATTCCTTTCCGGCGGTTCTCCGGCGGTGTTGGACGCGCTAGCCAGGCGAAGCAGTTCAAGGCTACCCAGGGTGCGTAACAACTCGCGCTCAGAGTGCGCTTGCAAGTACCCGTACCGACGCTTCATGACAGGTCGCTGGCCCGAGAAATCCGTCAAGTTCATCCTGCGCCTGCTGAAGAATGCAGAGTCGAACGCGGACGCCAAAAATATCGACCTTGAAGACCTCCTCATCAAAAACATCGTCGTCCAACAAGCCCCCGTATGTTTACCCCCCCGCGCTCTCTCTGCGCGACACTGACGGCGGCATCATTAGAAAACGCGTCGCCGCACGTACCGTGCCCACGGTCGTATCAACCCGTACCAGGGTCACCCGTGTCATGTGGAGATCATCCTCGCCGCTGGAGACGTCGAGGTCGAGAAGGCCACGGACAAGGTCGCCACCTCCTTCGCCGGCATGAACAGACGACAGGTAGCCCGGAAGCGGATCGAGGCTGCACGGGAGTAGATTCGAGATCGTGCTCGAGTGTAGTATTTGCGCCTGTCCATGTTCAAAAATATTATGCTCCATGCGTATGCGAGAAGCTAACGTGGTTGATGTTTGGTTTATGGCATGAACTGACCTGAACTTGAAGTTATCGAAGAGATGGGGCTTTTGCTCTGATGCGAAAACGATGTGAATGCAATGGCGATACATTTTATTATGAAGGACAGTGCGGCTATGCTGCGATTGAGACTAGAAATATAAGGAGTGTGCGGTGTGAAATAGGAAGAGATATAAGGAGTGTGAAGGTAAGCAGACATGAATACATTTCGTCAAAGGAAATCAGAGTCAGGAATCATTTGGTGCGCTATTTCGCGGCGCGAATACGCAGATTGAGCATCGGCGCAATGGACTTGTTCTTGCGCAGTTTGGCGGGGCCAGGCGGCGCGCTGCCGGGGTCGGGGAGGTTGTACAGAACGAAGTCGTTGAGGAGGACAGAGCCCTTCACGGTCTGCAGCCACGTCTCGCCCTTTTTGATCGGCGGGGGCGCGCGGCCTTCGAGCTGTTCGCTGAACCAGTAAAAAGTGAGGTTAGCATAGCGCAGAAACGGAGGGAGTGACGAGGAGACGAGACGAGGCGTACCTGAGTGTGTTCATGCGCTCGGTTATGGCTGCGTGTTCCGCGCGGGGGAGGACTGCCAGTTGCTTGTCGATCCAATCTTGAATCATGCGCACAGGCTGGATGTGGTACTGGACGAGGCAGCCTTCCATTGCTGTAGTGCGGTGATCAGCATTAGATATAGACATTGCAGGAAAGAATAGGCGAGCGTACAGCGGATAGTCTTCTTGAGCATGCGGTACGCACTGAAGTTGATGAGCGTCTTCTCGGCGTCGGGGTCGTTCGTGAGCGCGACGGGGCCGGAGACTTCTTTCGTGGAGATGATGTCCTTGCGGAGAACGACTACAGAACAAAAATAAATCAGATACAGTTATAGAAAGTAAGGTGGGACTCACCAATGAGAGGCACAGCGGGATGTGCATTGGCTGCGAGCAGGCGCCGGTAGACGGCGTAGTTGTTGGCGCCGTCGAAGACCTTGTTGAGCTGGCGGTATTGCTCTTTGCTCGGAATAGCAAGATCCTAGACATTCATGAGCGACGACTCGGGAACAAAGTAGATGAAGACGAACCAGGATGGTGAGCGAGAGTCGCTCGACTGGGCTGTACACCAGCCCACTGAAAATCGCGGAAGCAGAAGAGAAGTTGCGGAGGTTGACGCAAATCTACAGTGATGTCAATACAGTGTAGACAAAAAATCGAAGACGGGAAACTCACGCTCGCAACATCGAGCCAGAATTCGATCATCGCCACCCGCTCCTCGCGGCTCTTGAGCTCAACAATACTCATCGCGACCCACATCAACAAGGCCTCTTCGAGCTCCTGGATGGGAAAGAACGCCGGCTCGTTGGTCAACCAGCGCGCGACCACCGCCTCAGGATCCAGAGCACGGAACCGCCTATGCGCCAGCGCCGTAATCTGCGCCGCGAACCGCTCGCGCCCCTCCGTCGTCTCAAACACCGCAATGTTGATCCCGTAATCGTCCTCAGGGCGCAGCACAATCTTCAGCGGCCCCGCCTCCGGCGGCGCGCCCTGCCGCTCGACGTCCCGCGCGCGCTGCGCGCGCGAGGTGTGCTCCTCCTGCTCCGCGCGGTCGAGCGCCTGCAGCACGAGCATCGTGACGCCCTGCATGAGCCCCGCGCCGTCGAAGCGCCGCACGGCGAAGGCGCGCAGGCGCGGGAGGATAGCGCTGTCCTCCGCGGGACGCCAGTACTCGTCAAGCCATGTGAGGAGCAGCTGCGCGAGGCAGTTGCGGACGTAGCACATGTGGTGCGCCCAGACGCGCTGCTGCGCGGGGGTGAGCGGCGCGCCGGTGGCGGGGGGCTGCTCGTCCCAGCGCGCTTGGAACGCGGCGAGGAGGCGTGGAGGGGAGCTGAAGAGGCGGAAGGAGAGGAAAAAGGTCTCGCACATTTCGTCGACGGGGAGGGTGTGGTGCGAGGTGAGAAGCTGGATGAGCGCGGGGAGGGAGGCGGCCTTGACGTCGCCGTTGGGGTCGAGGCGGATAGCGACCGAGTCGCCGGTTGGGAGGGGCATGTCGACCTTCTGGTCAGGGCAGAGCGGGTCCACGCGATCGTAGATGAAAGACTGCCGCACGACGTACGGAATGTCTTCACGAGCTTCTGGACGAGCGAAAGGTGCCGGAGAGTCAGCGGATAGATTTAGGTCGATGACTGCCAAGGCTGAGCGTTTCAGGACGGTGGGTCTGGTCTTGGAGAACTCGGCGCGCAATTGAAGGATACGTTGGATGAATTTGCTGCGAGATTTGGGAATGGTTGCTTTGGGAGTAGCAACAGACCCTTGGTCCTTGGAAATAGGACTTGACCGGGAATATATGAGGGTAATCTCGGTGGCATCGGAAACTGGGGATTCTGGCGATGATTTAGCACCGTCTTCGATCGAGGGGGAGGTCACGATGTCTTCAACAGGGAAATCAGGCAACGATTTGTCGTCCTTCGACAGGGAGGTCTCGGCGTCGCCTGCTTCGGATGGAAGAGCAGGTAACGATTTTTCGTCGTCTTTTATCGTCCGCCGTTGCTGTGATACGGCAATGGAGCGAGTAGGAAATTCCCTCGCGCGACGTAGCCCCACTCTGAGCACAGGGTTGTCGACTTCGACCCCGTAGTCAGACACAGATATTTCCGACTCGTCATCGTCTGGCCAGTAAGGCAAAGCCTTGAGTTTCTCGCGCTGAAAATCCTCTACTATGCGGTGAAGCAGCAGCATATCTTTCAGCGTGGCCTCGACAAGACGCAAAGCCATTGCCATGCCGTCCGCCGTACGATAGGCGTCGCGCTGATCGATCCTCCGGACATGCTTCGTTAAAGCTTGGTTGGACTTGTACACATGGGCGCAGATGAGCTTGTACAGGTTGTCCGTGCGCAGGAGGAACTGCTTGCCGTGTATGCTGTCCAGCACCGAGTCTATGGCACAGGAAAACACGGTGACGAGGGTGGCCATCTCCCCAAGCTGCTTCGGGTGCGACAGTTTGCGTAGCATCTGTCTGGGGACCATGAGAGAGGGGCAGAGCTCCTCGAGGGGAAGCCCATGGCGGGTGGCACATGTGGTAGGTGTGAGGGGGGACGATGGAGCCTCTGGCTCATCGCTGTGGACACTTTCGTCTGGAGTAGGAATAGAAACTGTGGGGCCCGGCCCTGCGAGTTTCAGTTGGATTTTTCGGAGGCGTTCGCGGTCAGCAGCAGTGATAGGCATGTTGGGTGAGGAAGCGAAGTGCAAGAGTTGGTTCGGGGTTTTGAGAGTCGGCTTGATCGTGCGCCAACATTGTTCAACTTACCAAATATGGACGGTCAAAGCAGGTTGTAAATTCTGTTGCGCTTTGGTGCGCTTAAGATAGTAGACTTGAGCCGATTGGATACCCTGACTGTTGACAATGAGAGGCCCGAACTTGAGGATCTTGTGGATTTCGAGTTCTTCCAAGGCCACCACCATTTGAGCACCCAGACAGAGCGGAAACTAGGGGCGCCACCGAGGGTATTTTTGTAGACCATACGTTGACGATGAGAGTTGTTATTTTGAGTCTTGGGTTAGGACCGCAATATATTCTTTCGGAAGTTGTCAGCAACGGTGACAAGGAGACAAGATGCTATTTGCGGCTGTGTCATGTCACGTGCAGAAAGACTGCTTTCTTTCCGCGACCCGCAGCGACTCGCGCAGCAATGGCCAGCTCTAGCAGGTCAGTCCAGTCGCCTTGTATCCAGTTTCCCCCTTATTTCTTCCAGGCTCGCCGACCCCGAACGCCGAATCCGAGTCACCAGTCAGTACTACATAGTAATATCCAGCAGTGATTTATAACCTCACACCCTCTAGTTTTCTCCGCAAACGGCCTCGTCAAGCGTGATCTTCTTGGTCCGTCCAGCCTCCTAGATGGCCCAAAGTCTACTTAAATCCAGCACAGGTCTCCCGGATCCTTTTGCTGTTCTCACCGTCGATGGAGAGCAAACAAACAACACCGCTATCGTCCGCAGAACCCTCAATCCGGCATGGAACGAGCATTTCGATGTGTCAGTCAAATTGGAGTGTTTTGTGGGCCTGGACTGACTCCCGCTAGTGTCGTCCGCGATTCGTCCATGATCGCAATCCAGATATTCGACCACAGAAAGTTTAAAAAGCGCGATCAAGGTTGGCTGTGCATATGCGTCGTGCACTCGTCTCTCGTTAATTATCTATAGGCTTCCTCGGCGTAATCAACATTCCTGCCGCAGAGGCGATTACTGCGGCCACCAATCACACCGGCAACGGCGGTAACCGATTCTCCTAGGACGATGCTGTCCCGCTGACTTGGTACTGCTGTAGATACCATTACCAGGGATCTAACAATGTCCAGCAACAATCTCCCGGTGTACGGCAAGTTCGTTTTTGGATTCTCCTTCACCAACCAGCCCCCGCCTTCCGCCCCCGCATCCGCAGAGCCAGTCTCTTCGTCTCCCGGTCCCAGCCTCACTCCCTCCGCCTCTGTGTCCGGTTCCGGGTTCCCCCCTCGTCCTTCGTCGTCGCATTCCACCAATCTCGCGCCACCTATCTCGACATTCGCTCCCCGCCCCGCGGAGCCTATGCAACTTTCCCCCAACACGATGGATCGCACGCGATCCTTGAACCCGACTCCGACTCTCCGACCTTCCCCCAGCCAAACCAACCTCGGCACCTCCCCGTCTCAGAGCCAGTTCATAGGACGCACTGCTTCCGCCCATGCACAGGTCCCGCAGGCCCCGCAGACCCCACAGGCCCCGCAGGCCCCGCAGAGCCGTCTCGTGGACGACGACCAAGGCACCCCACTTCCGCAGGGCTGGGAGCGCCGGATAGATCCCCAGGGCCGGACGTATTATGTCGACCACACCACGCGCTCGACGACCTGGCACAGGCCCCAAGCGCCCGCAGTCGCCCCACGTGCACCTGCTCCGCAGGTATCCCCGGCACCACGTACGCCAAGCGTGGGCAATCCTGTCGCTGCTGCGCCCGTCGCTCCCGGTCAAGCCGGCTATGCGGATGTTCCTCTGCCACTCGGATGGGAGGAACGGCGCACCCCCGAAGGTCGTCCTTACTTTGTGGACCACCAGACGAGGACCACGACCTGGGTTGACCCTCGGCGCAACAATGTACAGGCAGCGTCGGTCCCCGCCGCCACGATGGCAACGGCGAACCTCGGCCCGCTGCCGTCTGGATGGGAGATGCGGCTCACATCCACCGGGCGTGTGTACTTTGTGGATCACAATACGAAGACGACGGCATGGGACGACCCGCGTGTTCCGACGAACCTGGACGATAGTGCCCCGCAATACAAGCGGGACTACCGCCGCAAGGTTGTGTACTTTAGGAGTCAACCGAAGATGCGAGTGTTGGCGGGCAAGTGTGAGATTAAAATTCGGCGGACGCGCGTGTTGGAGGATAGTTATGGGGCGGTGATGGCGCTCAGTGCCGAGGACCTGAAACGGCGGTTGATGGTCAACTTTGAGGGCGAGGACGGTCTCGATTATGGTGGTGTTGGCAGGTGCGTCGTTGGTTCTTGTCTCGGTCCAGGGCGTTGAATTAACCAATCTGCAGAGAATGGTTCTTCCTTCTGTCTCACGAGATCTTCAACCCAAGCTACGGTCTGTTCGAATACTCGACGCACGACAACTACACGCTGCAGATTAACCCTGCGTCCGGGATCAACCCGGACCACTTGAGCTACTTCAAGTTCATCGGGCGGTGCTTGGGTCTTGCGATCTTCCACCGACGCTTCCTCGACGCGTACTTTGTGCCCAGTTTCTACAAGATGATTTTGGGGAAGGCCATGGCGCTCACGGACCTCGAGGCCGTCGATGCTGATCTGCATCGTTCGTTGAACTGGATGCTGTGCGTCCCATTCGCTGTCGTACCGTGTCCGCATCTAACATTTATCTGTTATTCAGGGAGAACGACATCACAGATGTCCTCGACGAGACATTCACGATGACGGAGGAGCGCTTCGGCGAGCTCGTCACCATCGAACTCAAGCCCGCTGGTGGCGACGTCCCCGTGACGGAGGAGAACAAGAAGGAGTACGTCGACGCGGTGGTCGCGTACCGCATCTCGCGACGCGTCAAGGCCCAGTTTGACGCCTTCATGGAGGGTCTGCTCGAGCTTGTCCCGTCAGAGCTCATCAACGTATTTGACGAGCGTGAGCTGGAGCTGCTCATCGGTGGCATGTCCGAGATAGACATGGACGACTGGACCAAGTTCACGGATTATCGCGGGTACGAGAAGACTGACCAGGTGATCGAGTGGTTCTGGCAGTGCATTCGGTCGTGGCCGGCCGAGCGAAAGTCGCGGTTGTTGCAGTTTACGACGGGCACGTCGCGTGTGCCGGTCAATGGGTTCAAGGACTTGCAAGGGTCTGATGGACCCCGACGGTTTACGATTGAGCGCAGTGGAGATCCGCACGGTCTCCCGCGGAGCCATACGTGCTTCAATCGACTCGACTTGCCGCCGTACCAGGATTATGAGAGCCTGGAGACGAAGCTCATCTTCGCTATAGAGTGCGTCGCTTTCTTCTTCCTCTCCTCTGTTCCTTACTTGCGCGATTACAGGGAAACGGAGGGCTTCGGTCAAGAATGAAGACCAACGCAATCATTTATGTTTATCCACCCACCATCCACACATACCTTATCTATCTCCCCATCCCATCCCATCCCTCCGCATTCGCCTCCCACTTTTTCATATAAACTCAACAACTCTACATTTACGCTTTTTAGTGCATGTCTTCTCTTCCTGTGCCATCCCAACCCAAGGTTGATTTTTACGTGGACCATCTAGTATCGTATCTGATCTACCTACTCATCTACCTATTGCACCCACTTTTGTTTGATGTTTACGATGTACGTCTATATGTACCGAACTGGGATTTATTGTTCAGCGGAGATGTGTGGGTTATTAAATAGGCAAGCAAGAGGCGAGCGAGATCTGGATGTTGGAAGTTGATCTGTCCACGTGAGTGCCGCTGCCGTAAGTCGCTGCGATGGAGCAAGCGCGTTCCAAGATATATTTGCATTATTTGACGGCCCAGTATGTGCACTATTCACAAAGGTGTTAGTTTCCATTTGAAGGTTTGCAGGTTGCCGATGAGACGCGGGGAACGGTTAGCAGCGACGCGCTCGATGCGTCGGTGCTGGCGAGTGACAGGCGGTGCGCAGCTGATGGCCGAGAAGACGCCGCTGACTCAGGATTGCCTTATTCGGGGGGGGGGGTAGGTCCCCCGTGGGAATTTATCCAACATAGATCGCACACCTCTTGTAGGCAAGAGGAGATGTAAAGCAGTTGGGTTCCGTAAAGTCCCGATTATTTTGATGGGAAGACTCGCTTTGACCGAGTTGACGTAATTAGAACGTTGACACAGAGTACTTATTTGGTCACCATCGCGCGATAAGACGCTACCTCGACAGGGAGAGCGTCTCCCTCAGACTAAATAAGAGGCGGAGAAGATCAGACCGTTTTACCTTACGTTGCGCTCGTAGTGCAAGTCACACAAATTGAGAGCAAGAAAAAAGGTCCCGCTGGTAGGGGAATTCGATTCTACAAAGTTGGCCATTACAGGAAACGTATGTTATAGTCCGCATCATCCAAAATGTGAAAAAAATCTTATGATCATTCAACGATCAGTTCGTGCCGGGTATCCTTCAGCATTAATACCGGTTTTGGGACTGATTTGTGGGTAAATCAGTACCAAGACGCGGCCTGTGCGGCCTGGTAGGCGCTGCCAACAGAGCTGGGGGACGAGTCCTGGTTCCAGTTGCTGGTGGGCACGTAGTAGTTGGAGCCGACGTCCTTGCCGCTGAAGCCAAAGTCGTAGTTGCTGAGCGTACCGTCGGAGTTGTAGAAGTCTCCGTAGTGGGACACGATGTTGTGGTCGTAGCCAGCCTGAATATAAAGTTTAGTTTTTTCGCGGGATGGTAGAGAGGTTAACATACATGGCGGTTGTTGGAGCTCCGAGTCAGGTCGTGGCTGAAACCGCCGAGCGACGCGTAGTACTGCTGGAAAACAATTGTCTGGGTCTCAACTTCGCAGATCTGGAGGAAAAATGAGCTGGAGAATAGAGTACACGATGAGAGACTCTAACCTGCTCGGTGATGATCTTCTTAGCCATCTCCTGAAGGACGACCAGGCGTTGCTGGATGATCGTCACAGTCTCAGAGTGGCAAACAAGCTCGCTGTCTTGCTTGACCACAACCTGGTTGGAGTGGAAGTGGGCGAAGTCATCGGACCCGTAAAACGAATCGAATCCCTTCAGGGACGAGATACCGCCCCAGTTATCGAAGGACTGGCCGCGAGCGACTGTACAATTATTTAGCAAGCCATTTCCATGGACAAAGAAAGAAACATGCCAAGGGCGTTAGACTTGTAAGCGGGGGCCGACATCACGCCGGTGGCGAGTGCGACGGCAACGAAGAGAGTGGAGAATTTGGCAAACATAATGATTGTGTAGTGGAGAGGATGTGTCAGACTGCAAGTTGGGTGTCAGCCGAAACATGACTGAAAGGGAGGACCGCTCCTACCTGCGTCAAGAAAGTAAGGCCGACCCGAAGAATTCAAATGAAGAGTTGAAAGATAGTGAACTGGGCAACCGGGCCAAACAAGGGTGAGGAGCGAGAACGAAGGACAGAAACGAATGATCTATCAGACACTTCTTGTGTCTCTTTTATATCTCTCTCGCCGATACTTACCCAATAGCCATCTCATTTGCTACCACCTCTCTGGTCCTCGGCTGGAACTCGGCCAGCTCGCCATTGACTGACATCTGAGCGCGCCCACGTAGAACATGAAGTCCACAGCTTCCATCTGTCTTCAAGCGTCGTTGAATGTCAAGAAGAAGATCGCTAAGAAGGGCGCTGAACAAGCGCTGAAAGGCGCTGGATCTAAGCCGGTGGTGAACATTAGGCGACAATTCAGTAGGGCATCGGACCGTGCGTAATACGCCCACGGGCGTAAAAATTACGCTCGTGTTTGGCCCAAGGGACGGCCCGACCCGTGCGTAGCTTCAGGTCCACAGCTTCCGCTGTCTTCAAGCGTCGGATGCCGCGTCAGACGGTTTGAGAAGGGCGCCGGCGCTGGATCTAAGCCGGTGGTGAACATTAGGCGACAATTCACTGTTCAGACTGCGGCACTGGAGTGTCAGATGTATGCATCGGTGCGACTGTGGTCCGAAGCATGGTTGTATGGCATACTGAGTTTGACTTGCGATTGAGGGATTGTGACTTTGGCTGGGAGCTTCGTTGTGGATGTCGTTGCACACGTCCAACTTGAACTGAGGCGTCCAGCAGGACAAGCGCCCTTGCTTTGGTTCTGATGTTTGTCAGCAAGCACATTGACCCGCTGGCAGTGATATTTCTGGTTTTTTCAAGTCCATTGTTCTGGATGCGCCTCGCTTGGATTTTGATCAGCAACTAGAGGTAAGGCAGGTAGCGAACGCACAGATAATAATCGTCAATCACGACATCTATTTTCATTCTCTGGCTTGGCACAAGCTTGGCAGAAAAAAAGTATGTTTAATCCGGCCAGATCAAAAGTCACTCTGTCACGTCAATGCCATTTCTGTGTGATGAGGATGGCTGGTCGATAAGGATGCTGGACACTTGCTGAACATACCAGCGTCCCGACATTTCATTGGTTGTCAAGAATCAGCGCTCACCGCCTCGTTTGACTCACTGCCGCGCGCAGTATGTCCAGCCAATGTCCAGCAGTTGATTTTACATTTCAAGCCCGGTACCACGAGTACGAAACTGTGTAACCCCATTCTAGTATCGCGATCACATCGGAGGAATAGAAAGGACCAGGCCGGCATCTCCATAACGGCGTCAATTTTTTTCGTAGTTGTATCGAGTTGCTCACCAAACCCAATTGATTCAAATTACACTTTTTTTCGCCAGCAATCACACGGCTTTCCTGCCTGCGAACAGTCTCTGTGCGTTTTTCGTTACTCACTTGACGTTTCTGCTTGTCGGTAAGGAAAGGCGACTTGACCATGGCCTTGGCAGACGCATCCACCAACGAGGGTGGAATATATGGGTAATCAGACCCGTAGAGCAGGAAAGACGGCGAAATATCGTAAGCCAGAAGGCCCCCCGAGTTGATGGCTGTAAGTGAACTGGATTGGAAATCAGCGGCGTAGTCGAACACAGCCTATGGGCAACCATACCCCCGCGCTGTCCCACCAGCAGCTGATGGAATGTGTGAGCGACAGACCTCGAAGAGAGAGAAAGGGAATAACCGTGTTCTGAGAGCGACCATCACGTCGTCCAGTAAAGGTCCAGGTGCCATACTCCTGCATATGGCGCCTTTAGTTCGGCCCAACAGAAAAAGTCAGTCCCACCGGTCAATGATTGACGGAAACGCTCCCCCAACTGAGAAGTTGAAACAAATTGCTATAAGAGCAGGCCTTACTCACGATGCGGCAAGATGAAATCTAGGCTGCACATGGTCGACTAAATTTGCATACAACAACGCCAAAAGTCGAGTTACCTTGTGTAGTTTGTAAGAGTTTGGGAAAGCGCCAGATCCAAAATCGTCCTCGCTAACCAGAATTATTAGTGTAGGTACAGTATCCAATGTCTTGGGAAGAAAAGCACCGGTTTCGAAACTATTCTCGAATAATCAGTGAACCCGTGTTTAGACCATGCATCAGACGTACTAAAACTCCGCAATTACCTGCAAACGGAGACGTATTAACGCTGAGCAGGCAGGTATTCGCAAAGCTCACGGGTGAGTAAGCTGTCGGATTTGCCTTGATAAACGTGTCGTTGATGTGCAGCAACGGTTCATTCGGGTGGAGAAAAAATAATGGCTCCACAACACATTAGATTTGGAACAAAAGAAAAGACAGACTTACTGTTCTGGATCGCACCAAAGAACGCCATGAAAAGTGGATCTCCAAGATAATGACCTTCGTGATTCGACGACAAGGCAACACCGAGCGCCCCGAGTGATTCAAGCGCGCTGAACGAGATGATCTCAATGCAATCTAAAATAGATAAACCACTAACTATTGTGCCTCTGTGATACTGTTTTGTGTTTGTGATCGTACATGGTCGTGTGGATGAACTCACGATGCACGGACATAAGGAAAGGGAGTAGTTGCGAAGAACTTGAATCGACCGGGGAGAGCTTTAGCCAAAGCCGCCATGTTTTCGTTCAGGAGGCGAGCAATGGCAAGCTGGCGGTAGGTGAGATTTCGAAATAGTGGAAATAAATCGTCGCACGGTAGCACCTTCATCTCCCGGATAGACGTTGGGATTGGGCACGCTGAATATACTCCTGCGAGAGAGGGTCAACTCGGATGAATCTAAGTAATTCGAAGGGAACTACTCTGCGATAGACTGATTGGCCATGAGTGCCAAGTGGTCTTTCAAAATCCACTGAGTACGTCACAGGCGTGAACAAGCCATAAAA
Source organism: Mycena olivaceomarginata (assembly GCA_029378375.1). NCBI lineage: Eukaryota > Fungi > Basidiomycota > Agaricomycetes > Agaricales > Mycenaceae > Mycena > Mycena olivaceomarginata. Next base: position 39,677 of record JARKIC010001996.1, on the reverse strand, counting down.
TTCGGACAACGCGCCTCAGTGGGGTCTCGCCGAATGTCGCCGTACCACCTCGGAGCATAGTGAACTAAATCATCGGTCACTGCTCGTACGCACAGCATAGCCAGAATAACAGACCATGCACATCGATCTTCGTGGCACCTTCCAGATTTTGCAAAAGAGAAGTAGGCAATTCTTCGAAGTGAGACCAGAAGATGATCTCCTGCAAAGCAGGTCCGCTGAACTCGAATGCGGCCAAATCAATGCCATCATCCAGTGCACGAGCCAGAATTGCACGTGCACAGGGTCGTCGGGAACAGGATGAGGAACGAGGTCGTCTGTGTCGGAGAAATATTGTTGTTCTGATCCAGTAGCCGTCGCGAAGAGTAATAAAAAGGCCAAATGCCAGTACTGGTAAGATGTGTGCATGGTTCGAAGCTGCTGGGGGGGTAAGAAAGGCGTGTACTCTGGGCTTTATGCACGTCGGTGGCTCCAGAACGTGCACCTGGAACCCAATGGAAGTTCAAGAAGCTGGACCGAAAGCCTTCGACCGACCTCGGGGACTTCGAGCAGTTGAGACCTTACGTCGAAAAGGATGTGCAGCAAATGGTAGAAGAGCTCTTTACAACGGACAGATAGATATTCGACGAATCGTTGTGTTTTGGTTGTGTTTGCTGCAAGAGGTGTTTCCTTTTTGGGACGCAGATCTTCCTTCTTCACAAGCACTTATATTCGCGCAACTTCTTATTGGGTGATTCAGATAGACATAATTTAAAGAAGGGGCACAGGACTCGATGATTGGCTGAAATTGTCTTCAGGAACCCCGCAGAACAGGAACCGGAATTAGCTCGGCCCAAACTTCATTTCCTTCCCACAACTCGCATGGACACTTCGAAAGTAAAAATCAAGGCCGCTGCGGTACATGCGGCCCCAGTGTACATGGACAAAGTAAGGACCCGCGCCGTTGATTCATCACCCCTTAAACATGCTACCCTTGGTAGAAAGCAACCACATAAAAAGTAATCGACCTCATCCGGCAGGCAAGTCGAAAGATATTACGCTCCTGGTGTTTCCTGAGACATTCATCCCGGGCTATCCATATTTCATCGAATGTTATCCGCCTCTCAAGCAAGTATCCGCAATCGCCCAGTATGCCGAGGTCAGTATGCACAACTTGTTCGGCGGAGTGACCTCAGTTGCCGCTAGCAATCTGTGGTGACGCAGGTTCCGAGATTGTTGAGATTTGCGCCGCTTGTCGGGACTCTGGTGTAGCAATCAGCTTGGGAGTCTCTGAGCGAGTTGCAGGCGGGTATACGCTCTTCAACAGCCAGGTAAACATCGACACCGATGGTCGGATTCTTGGGATACACCGCAAGTTACAGCCAACCTACGTCGAGAGAGCCGTATGGGCTCAGGGCAGCGGAGCGACCTTGAAGACCTACGCATATCGCGATGGATATAACATGGGAGGTGAGCGACCGGAGAATACCCACCCACCTGGCAGTATATTCACGCGTTGTAGGATTATGCTGTTGGGAAAACTGCATGCAGTTAGCTCGCCAGGCGCTGGCTGAGCAGAACGAGCATATACACGCGGCGGCGTGGCCCGCGCTCAACACGATGGCCGGGTTTGAGGGCATCGCCAATTCACAGATCGAAGCTCTCATGAAAAGCCACGCGTTGATGTGCCAGACGTTTGTGATATGCGCTTCAAACTATGTCGACGAGACGTGCTTGGTCTGGATGGAAAATAATCTGGGACAGCAGGATTTAGTCAAGCGCGGCGGCGGCTGGTCGAGCATCATTCATCCCTTCTGCGAGTTGTTGGCCGGACCACACACGAACGAAACCGAGTGCCTGGTGGATGCAGAGATCAATCTAGGAGAATTGGCTGTTGTGAAGGTGTGGATTGACGCAGCTGGCCACTATAAACGTCCCGAGGTGCTAGGACTCACCGTCGACAAAAAACCATTATGGAGAGATGAACAAGCTGGGCCGTCCACTGACCGCAAAATACCGTTCTGGGATGAACACGGGCAGGCCGAGACTATTTTGCTTGAAAGTACGGGCGGGACCGAGATCAAGCTCAATAACTTCAAGCAGGCACAAAACTCGGTGTCCGTGGGTACTAATAGCCACAATGATAACCGGACGTCGGGAGAGAGCGAGAAAGTGCGGAATAAGCGAGGCTGGGGCGGAAAAAATGATTTGAATTTGTATAATGGAAATTGTAGTTCACTGGCGGTTTCTCCGTCGTCTGTTCACAGCGAGTTAAGTGGTGAGCATGTTCTAAGTGAGTGAGTCGATCATGATTTCCGACGTGGCCGAATCGGCGCATCAGTGATCCGACCGCTTCTGCGTCACTTGCTTCCAACGTCCGACTTGAACGCGTTCTGGCAATAGTGTAATGCCTACGTTGCCTTTTGAGCTGGAGTGTGAGGTATTCGAAATTGCAACTCACAATGACCGCAGAAATGCTGCTCTGAAGTTGAATCTCAGCCTGGTTGCTCGGCGCGTTCAGTATTGGTCAGTGCTGGACCCAAGCCGACCTATGCTACTTACTGTAACCAGGGTGGAGCTCGTCTACTATGAATCAGTTACACTCATGGACCAAGCCAGCGCCGATAAATTCTTGAAGCTGGTCAACTCGAAATCCCCCGGCTTTTTCGCCACCGCGGTGAAAGCCCTCTGTTTCGCATTCTTTGTATCAGCGACTGAAGCTTCCCGCATACTTTCTTTCTGTACCAACGTCCAAATGCTTGCATGTGGGTTGATCAGAAAACGAGTCCAGACCTTGCTCCGCTTCTCAGCGCCCCTACCTCTCAACCAGCTTTCAATTGAGCTTGACACTTTTCAAACATTCCACTCTCCCCACCGACTTGGTTATCGCACCTCACCCCACATCTCTCTTATTTTGTGGCATACTCCTTCGCATTACGATCCACATAATCCCGGTCTCTGGAGGCTCGGCCAGCTGCCGCGTATGACTCACGTTGCCTTGTCTAATGCGAGGCGTGCCGACACGACGATAGTATGCTCGCGCTGCGCATCTCTTCAGGTCCTGCTGGTGGTTCACACGGACGAGATCGAGGCGGATGAAATATTCGAATTCGATCCCCGCATTGTGCTAGGACCCCAAGAAGACGAACCCGAAGACTTCGGACTTGATTGGGAGGATCTGGTCTTCCGTCGTCCAAACAACATGTGGGCGTACGCCGAAGACGTTATTCGACGGCGGCGGATGACTCTGACAGGGTCTACAGCGAGTCCTTGATGTTTCCTGTGTGTATTGTCCGACCTTCCGGACTGGCGGCCACTGACAGAATATTTCTTCAGGCGGCGCCACGCTCTCAGGAACGATAAACATTCGACCCGTGTCAGAGCTGCCGCATGCGCTATCAAGGCCGATCCTCGCACAGGCGAAGGTCCCTCGCGTCGTCTATACTGCGCTCACGCTCGCTGCCAGAGGCACAGAATGAGCTTTCGGCAGCATACGAGGAGCAGAGCAGACGTATACGCGTCCGGGTTTTTGAAAAAAACCACCCGGCACGAAATTTCATGAACTGACAGTCAATGTTAATTGAGTGTTTGCATTGCAATTTGTTAGGGACCAAGAGCAGAGGTTGACCATGAGCAACCGTAATCTGTATACATCGTTTGATTTAGCCTGCCTATAGTGTGTACTCGACCGGTTTGAGCCCATATTCAGGCAAGCGAATCAGAGGCACCAAATCATTCGTGACAAAAATACAAAGAAGGAACAAAAGGGTATATGGGTATCGATGAGTATAGTACGAGTGCGCGCATGGCTACTGGGTATATGGGCTAAAGTAACGACCGTCGAAGGTAAACAGAAGAGTCCCCGGCGGTCGGATGCAAGTTGGACGAGCGGGAGCATCAACCCAAGGTACACCAGCGCTGGACATGAAGATCAGAAAGCGATGAGGTTAGCAAGCGACTGGAACTTACACGTCGACGGTGGGTACCAGATAGACATTGTCAGAGGCGAGGCAGTGGTAGTGGTGAGTAAAGAAGGGCGTCCCCATCGGTCCCCGCACCAGAACAGAAACTTCCTCTCGTATATCCGGTCTGTGTCGATGTCGCGTCGATCCGGGCTGTGGCCTCGCTGTGTCGGATTGTTCCGATTCTCGACCGGGGTGCGGGGGAAAGAAAAGAAAAGAAGAGGGTATATCTGGAGGGCTTCAGGCGACGAGAGTGAGAAGATGACAATAAGATGTACGGGGGTTATCACGTCCTGCTAACGGCCAACCGCCGATAAACGCGCCTCTAGTGCCTTGACACACACTGCTTTCCTCTTGCCGCGCGCTCATTCCGCTTCGAAGAGAACTATTGGAGTATATCAATAACACATGAAAGGAAATTCGGGAATAAAGCGAACACACCATCCATTGAATAGCTATCCAACCAACCGCGATCTTGAGAATCATCTAAGAATGTACATATGGTCAGAAATCAGGTAGATCTTGATACCAAAGGAGTTACAGCGTGGTCGTCTTCCGATAGAAGGCTGAGAGTCGCAACAACAACCCACCCACACCAAAACATCGCAGCTTGGAAACCTTTGCTCTCATACAAAGTGTGGAGCAATGAAGCTAGGAAATTCTGGAGAAGTGTGCTGCGGAGTGAGGAATGAAGGAGGGAAGCGACACCGTTGAAACCGATACGGAAGGGCGGGGATCAGGTCGCCGAACTGAGGTAGACGATGACGGCGAAGGTGATTGCGCAGACCAAGATGCAAACATCGTCGACATTCAACAAGATAATAATTATCGTCAGACGGCGAAGCCACGCTCCGACACTCTGGAGACAACGGGGAAGCGCACATATGCACCGGACACATGCTTGGATTGACTGTCAAACACACCAGCAAATAGATCGAAAGATCCACCAAGCCGTTCGTAGAGTCCATGCTATGGTGCAACAGATGAACGACAACACCCAGAAGACGGGACGAAGGATCGAGACGGTACACCATCCAAGCACGCACAGTATAAACCATCACAGCTGTCGATGGCGAGCTCGAAAATGATATGTATGAATGCCGCGGTGGCGGATGCGACGACGGGGGTGATGCCATAATGGTCGCAGATTCGTAGCAGTACCGGAGGTAGGATGGTGTAGCAGAAGACAGTGGACAAGACGATCATGACGGGCCTCCATATGGTCTTGAGGAAGAGCCAGCAGAGAAGGCGTCCAATCTTCGACAGTATCCACCGAATGAGTCGTAATAACCAACAGAACAGCCCGGATGGCCGCTCAGGACGTCGCTGGTCTCCGCTTAACATTACCGGGAGGTGGGAGGAGGGGCTCTGGCGGCAGCGATGTTGTCCGAGGATTAGTTGGGTGTCTTTTGATTCTGACGTTATTTCATCTTCGGGCTCGGGATCGGGGAGGGGAGGATCTGGGTTGGATATGGACGTATCGACGATTGGAGTAGAATATAGGGACCAGGATGATGCAGACCATGCCAAGGTAGCAGATTGCCGCCAGATACGGGTTCAATAGACTGCCATGGCTGGGGGTGCACGGGGATGGACGAACGGCGACGCGGACGGTGGATGTGTTGTTGACCATGCCTCCGGATCGATGTCGCCGACGAACAGGCTGCGCATGATGGCGGTGATAAGCCAGATGGTGCCGAAAGACGCTTTGGAGGACACGGACGAGGACGAGAAAGAAAAAAATGCAGTAGACATGGTAGTTGTTTGAGTTCAAGTTCAAGGCAGCCCCCGCGAAACGTAAGTCAAACAAAACGCTCAAGTACTACTAGTAATGTATATCTAACAACAACTTGATCATGAACGGTTTATACTGTTCGGCCGCCGATCAGGAAAAACCTTCCCTGTAATTTTGTGAAATTTTTTCGCAAAATTTTTTGTGCCGACCCAAATTTTGATATTTTCAGTAAATTTCAGCAACATTGTTGACAATTGTCCGAAAAAGTGCTCACATTATCATATATTTGCTAGTCCTGGAATTATTTTTGATCATTTTTTGGACATTTCAGTGAAATTTGCTTGTAGAATACTACAATGTGGTGTCGTATTCAACATTTCTAATACAGGGTTGCATATATATGTCGATCAGTCCACGGATTCGCAAAGAATACCGGGCATTTATCCAACACGTTATGCGACTTCCACTCCAGGGGTGCAACGGGGCCAAATCTTGGCACAAGATGTATGCTGCGCCGAATGTTGGTCACCGGTATGATGCTTGCCAACCGATCACCGTTCTTGATAACGCGTGAGACTTTGTACATAAGGTGGTGCCGTTCGGGCTGTGATTTGAACGAAGTAAACCACTCAACATAGGCCAAATACTTCGGGGGCACAATGTTTGGTGGGAAAACAGTCTTTGCGAGACGTTCCGGAAGAGTGAATACAACTCTAACTTGTGCAATTCGGTATCCTAAATGAATCAAACTTCGTCAGATACACCAAAAGACGCAATTGAACACTCACCGTCAGTGCCAGTTTTCCCGCCATGCCCTGTATTAACAAGCGCGGTGTCAAATCGAGCCGGTACTTTGTCCCCGTTCTTCAAAACCTTCGGAGATTGAACATGGATGGAATCAACGATTGAATCGCTAGGTCCATCATTGCCGTACGGATCTGAAGTGCTGAATTTGATTCTTTGAAACACCGGTACTCCATTGAACGGGACGTCAAAGCTGTTAGCGTCCCGTTCAATTTGGGCTGCCGTTAATTGTGGCTCTATCAGTCCAATGATATAGCGGGAGAGTGCGTCGCGGAAGAAAGAGGCGCCGTAAGTTGTCTCTAAGACACTGAATTTAATAGATTTGTGAGTGGGATGTTTGGGCATGGTGAGCTTGCGCTCGTAAATTATCCCAGGATTGAGATTCTCAATTATTGGAGGTCCTGGGGATCCGTGGGACTTCCAATCGACAAATTGAGTGTGACAGAGAATTTTTTCTTTGCGCTCGAGCCACAAGGTCATCTGCGAAAATTCGTCCTTGCGGTTGGTTGAACGGTATGCATCCTTGGCGAGGTCAATGTGGAGTCTCTCGGTATACTCTGTGTTGTAATTATCAGAAGTGCCGAAGTTCATAATGGTTTCGGGATAATGCTCCATCGAGTGCAGTTTGGGAAGGTTAAATCCCTCACGGATGCCGAGATCCACAAAGATGTCCTTGTTTCGGTGGAATAACATCCGGGCATCCTCAAGTCGACCAAGAGTTTCGGTGGTGTGCATGGGGTATTGTGCAATGAACGTGAAGTCGAGGACGCCACGCACCGCCTCCACGAGGCGTACAGATGAAAGGCCTCCAGGAAGTTTAACATCAATGATGATACCGAGGAGAAAACGAGAAATCTGGTCGTGCTCTCGGCCAGTTACTCGGTTAAGGTGTGAAATCCCCTTCATGAACAGACGGATATTGTGGTTGGGAGGCAGACGTCGGCAGCGCGCATCAAGCTCTGCCTCACCCAGACTCTCCTTCAACCACTCTATCAAGTGCTTGATAATTCCCTGATAAAGTTGGTGCAGGATGTCGGAGGTGATGGACAAGAATATGTTTGTGTATGGCAGCTGCTCCCAGAACGGGTGGACAACAGGTTTGATACCTGCTTCTGTGCAGGCCTGAGTATAGCGAGTACCGCCCTCATCGAGCGTGTCGAGAGCATCGAGAATTTTGGCCAGATTTCGAAGCACACATTTCGACTCCCCATCGCCGAGACTGTCATGGTCTGTTTCACCTGTAGGGCACCAGCCGGTCTTCACGCAGGTGACAAGTAATTGTTCGGGATAGTCGCCAATATAGCAGGCCACAATTGGATGGCCTCTACGCAACTTTCCATCCCCACTAGCGATTGAGATACCGGTAACACCAGCTTCCCGCAAAGGCGCCGTTATGAAGGATAAACAAACATGGAACAAATTTGCCAGAGTACGGCGTCGTGCGGCTTTGTTTTTGATGTGCGCAAGGCGCGAAGTAGGAAGGTAAGCCAGAAGAATATATGCCCTTCGCGATGGTTTCCGCCGTATTTCCTTCGGTATATTCCCAATTGTCATGTAGACGGGATACGCGCTTTTGTTGCCAAACATTGTGAGCTGAGTTTTGTCAGACGAGAGCAGGATCGGAATAATGGTTGCCCCTGGATTATCCTTTTCAATCTGCTTCTGTATGGGAGTCAGCCAACAACATCATACCGAAAGACTAGACAATACCTGAGTGCTCCACCACCACTTGCCGGTGTGCATATTATGGTACAAGCGGATCGTTTGATCTTCATCGGCATAATGACGCTCGGGGACCACAAACAAATATGGTGCAAAGTCTGTATTCCCGAAGAGCGCCCGAACACACTCAATAATATTGCGGGAATAAAGTTCAAAGACTTCGCCTGCAACGACAACTTCTGAACGCGTGAATTTGGGGCGACCCGGAAGTTTCTCATCGATGATAGCATTTAGCTCAATGGAGTTTCCATACGACAGTCCCAATGCTTGCGCAACCTGATTAATTTGATTAGAATACACGGAGGTGACGAACGAACCGAATTGACTTACACCTTCAATTTTAAGAAGGTCGGTGAAAGCAGTGGAGCCAGAGCCACGTAATTTGGCCCAGCGGGCAACCTCCCAGTCCATTTTCGAAGCGAAGGGAGCATAGACATTCGTTGGTTTCCCAAGAGCATTACTGTACTGCTCCTCAGCCGACGGCGATCGCTCGTCCGAAATTTCTTCGCCAGCGCGATTGCTAGGATATTTCACGATGACCGGTGCTTCATGGAAGCGATCTTCGGCTATCTTCCGCATTTCTCGGGCGGGCGGGGTCCTTGAAAAGGAGATATCCTCCATATCACGGTCTTCCTCCGGTTCCGTATTGTCGTAGACGGGACGGAGTGGTTCCCATCCATCCCCCGCTTGCGCATCTGCGGCTGCTGCATAATCGCTGGCAACGAGATCTTCTTCGTCGTCTCCAGAGTCAGAATTAGAGTCTGTGCGCTCATCTGAGATGTAATTAAAGTCGTCTTCTGTGTAATCATCTCCAAAGAAATCCCCAATAAATGTGCCACCGCCAGTCGGAAACTCGTCTCCAAGATCGGATCCAAATTCCTCTGAAGAATCTGTGACCTCGGCTTGGGCCTCTGCATCGTCGCGGACTTTGAGGCATCGAGCGTCGGATGTTTTGGCGAAGTGGTTGCCAAATGCTCGCCCACCAATAAAGTCACTGCCGCATCCGGGGCACTTAGGCATTGTAGAGGATGGAGGATGAGATTGAAACAATTCCAAGTCCGTAAGTGCGCCGCCCAGTGGCACCGTAAACATGCTGCAAACATGCGGCAAACACGCAGCAAACATGCGACACGCCACCACAGGCCCATGAAATTAAAAGAAGAGCTCTAAGCGAGAGACAAACACGCCGTAAGGGAAAAAAACACAGCCCACAACAAGGACGCACCTGTTTCCTCCCCCATTCTCCGACTCTCGTTCCCTTTTCCGAGACACTATCGCAGCTCCACGCTCCTTTGATTCCCTATCGACTCGATGCAAGACTCGGATGACGAGCTATCAGCCACTTCAGAGGAAGAAGTCCTCACTCCGGCAGAGAAGGGTCGTAGGACTCGGGCTTTGAAAGCCGCCCAGGAGCAAGCCGAAAACAAAAAACTCAGTGCAGAAACTGGTATGCCGTCGTGTCTGATATTTCAGAAATAGTGGCTGATCGTCGACATAGCTGGTGGACGAGAGGCGAAGAAAAAGGCCCTTCAGAGAAAAAGTACAGCGTACTGACACGTATTAGAGACCCACACTGACGCCGGCGGATAGTTTGGGATACTTCCAAGGATTCCACCGCCAACACCGGTCGCAAAAGATCGGCGTCCGGCACCGCTGAACAGCCCAAGAGAGTGAAGAAGGCCAAAGGGCAGTCTCAGCCAGGTAAAAACTACTTAACAGTATCTGTGATCCAGGTCACTTGCTTACCGACCCACCAGAGCAAGACGACATGGATGTCGACTCAGAACCAGTTCAGAAACCCAGCAAGAAGGCGCCGAAGAAAATCTCGCAGATCAAGAACAGCCATGAAGACAAAGGTCCGTTCGCTTTTAGCATTGGATGATGATTCATCCTTACTGTGCCCAGGGAATGGCAAAACAATTGCAGCCCGCAAGCGTCGTGAGTCTAGACATCAAGTCTGATATTAGCGCCCGGGGTGACTCACGTGTCACGGGGACAGAGTACCTTCCGGACGTCATCCAGAGTTCCGACGATGACTCGTCTGCTCCTCAGGAGCATGGTAGGTTGTTGGAATATTAATTCGAACTGGCCTGACTCGTTTTCAGCGTCCATTAAATCCAAGTCTACTGCAAGCTCAGCCGCAAGAAGTAAGTGTTACCTCAACTGCATTGTCGATGAATGTTCACTCCGTCATACTCTTTAGAGAAGTCCCAGCCAGTGGGCACAGCTGAGACGGCGATCAAGGCGAGGTCTAAACTTAAGAAAAAGGTCGTGAGTGACGATGACGGCAATAATTCCCTGGGTCAGTCCGATGGCGAGGAGGATGAGCAATCCGATGCTCAATCCCAGTCGGAGCCCGAGGATGCTCCCGTCCTCGATATCGAGCTAGAGGTATGACCTCTCATTCATTTAAGCGTAGCTAACTCCGTGCATAGGGTGCGCAGATCATCGAGCTGCAACACCAGTCTGTTGCTCCCGGACCAAAGGAGTTCTTCCAGTCCGATGACGACGATCAACCAAAGCCGCGCCATCGCCGCCAGGCCTCCTCGTCCTCAGTGGGATCCATGCCCCCAGATACCGATTTTGACTTTGACCTTGAAGAGCGCCATGAGAATGACGAGGACGACGAGGACAACAAGAACGATGAAGCGGAGCGGGATGAGGAAGAGGAAGAGGAGGAGGAAGAGGTCGAAGTGGTATGCTCCCTTCATCCCTACACGCATCCGTAACTGAATTTTATTATGTCCAGCCCGTGAAGCCCAAGATGTCTGCACAACAATTGAAGTACGAAGATGAAGTGAGTAGTAATATGTCCTTGCCGTTCCTCTCATGGCCGTTTTTAGAAACCCGCCATACGTTCATCGAAGGTTATCCAATCTTCGCAGGTCAAGAAGGCTAAGGCCGACCCAACCGCTGAGTCCGACTGGCACCCGACTGCGCGTATCGTCTTTCCCGCTACCGGCGGCAACATCAAGCTTCTAGACCAGAACGGAACGCTCAAGGCGGTCACTAGGTTGGTCATCGACTTGCATCTCTACGAGATCGCATTCAAGGCTGGCTATGAGGGGACGGTATCGCGCTCGGCGGCGAGTCGACGCCTCATCCGTAAGAGTGCGAAGAAACGGCCCGATGGATCGCACATCGGCGAGCGCGCCAGGCGCGACCTTGGGTTTTGTGCTCATCTCGCTCCGATTGTGTGTGGTGTTCTTTCATTTCCGAGTTCACTTACGCTCCTCCTGACAGATCTTCGCGCGCGGGGGCAACGTCCGGACCGCTCTTCGCAACAGCGCGATCTCGAAGGTCGCCACGCATTATGAGCTCAATAAACCAGGCACTACTCCTTCGCAGGTCCGCTCGATTGTCAAGCAGCTTCTAGACCAGCAGCGCTACATCCTTCCATACGCTCAGGCACCGACACCGCGCGCTGCAACCTCTGCAAATCCAGATGCCACTCTTGCGGGTCCCCGTCAGGCGGACCCGACCTCGGTGACGCCTGAAAACACTTCGCCTAATCCGCAGGACACTTCGACTAATCCGCAAGACAATGCTGGCGCCAAGAATATGCAGAAGCCCACCAACGCGGCGAAAGTTAACAAGGTCCGCGTCGTTCTTTATCTCACTGCGCGATATCTGAATCAAACCGCGTTCTAGAGTTTCATCACCACCCTTCCATTCCATGCTCCTGCCATCATTGACATGATCCATGACGTGTGGTGGAGTACCGCAAAAGCGCTCGGCTTCAAACACGTCAAGGATCTTATATCCCATCGGATCGACCGTCCGGGCGAAATTGTTTTACCAGACGCTATGATTTGTTTAGCTGGAGCAAATGTAAGTTCATGTTCTCTCTCTGTTTCAATGCTAATGCGTTGTAGATCTGGGCGGCATTGCTTGCGTACGAGACCGGGCGCTATGTCCCGGCGAAAGATTTCAGTCAAGACCGGCTCGAGAACACCTACACCAGCCTTCTCGAAGTCCTAAACAAGCAACGTAACGGTCTGTCGGCCAAGTTCTTCAATAATACCATGCACGAGCTCTATCTGAAGGTTTCGTGAGTTTTTTCCTTGACCAAATTTCCATCTAGTTCATTGATTGCTTTCCAGTCATTCTGCAGTTGTCGCCGACACCTCTAGCTCTGCCAACAACGTGATTTGTCTTCCTATTGATAGTGATTAGTAGTACTCTTCCGTCCAAGTCCCCATTTATTCATGTTTAATCCGTTCAGTGTACATGTCATGTTGCCGTACCTTATGTTTTTGCCCTAATAGTATTTGCTGTTGCTGCATATTGAATTTGTGTGGAATCGAGTGAGCTATTCGGCCAAACCAGCAAGCAATTTACTGTAAATTTGGCGCAACTTTGAGCAAAAAATGGGACAAAAGTTGCACAAATTATGCCATTTTTCGGGTCGACATCATATTTGTACTCAGTTTTGGTCATTTCCAAAACTCAACATATTTCGAACATTTTGCACGAAAATATGCAAAATTTTCTGGGGGGGGTTTCCCTGATGCGATTGTGTACCTGCTCAAAGACTCCAAAGTCAGTCCCCTCCTCGCCCCTTTCCCTGCGGCCACACTGGATCCTGTCCCGCCCTGCCCAACATTGTTTGCATTTCTCGTATTCGCGCTGCACGCGAATCTCGCGTTTCTGTTACACCCGAGCCTTGCGATGCGCCTATAGTGCCCCTGCCGTTCTCGCACTCCTCGTACATGCTTTCCGCAATGGCCTCCTCGCTGTCACTGTTCCTCGCACGCTCGTGGCAGGCTACTGCGTGGGCCGCGCTCCTTCTGGTCGTCGCGCTACTCGCACGGCACGCCTCAGCTTTCGTTTCCTCATGCATCGGGAAGCGCAGTCCAATCGTCAGGTTTGCAGCACTCCATCACGCCACTCTACGTCTGTCTGCCTGCTTCATTAATCGAGTTACACACTCGCGCCGAAGGATTCTAATCCTGTGGGGCGAAAAATCAGAGCTTCTGCGTAAAGCACGCGACGCGCGGGTATCTTGACGAGATTGAGGAGGCTTATTTTGGTTCCAGTACACAGACCACCTCGGCAGACAGGCTCAGACAGGTGTATGGAGATGAATATTTTTAGGGCAAGTCAAAGTTGAGAATCGATGCCAATTCAATATTCAGACGTTGAATGATTCTGATGTGATTCACAAATCAGAATCAACTTTGACCGCCCCCGATTCTACGCACCGTTGCGACTCGATTCTAATTTGATTCTTCGTCTTTGTCGAAGTGGAACTGTTCTCGACGCGCGTTCCTATCATTCGAGTTGCCAAACGCCGAATTGGCAGTACTGATCCTGGAGCTGCTTGCAAAGATCTCAGTCCATCCTGGAAACGGTTCGGTGGCGCCCATCTATATTAGTATCTTTTCTTGGGTCCAAATTCATCCTTGGTGTATTCATCATGGCTCTCGCCTCTCTTTTTCACGCGGCTCTCGTTTTTCTTGTCTCCATTCACCCCGTGAACGCTGCAACCGCTCCTGTCGTTGATCTGGGTTACGCCCGGTACCAAGGTGTTGTCGACGCGAAGCTCAACATTACAGCATTCCGAGGCATCCGTTTTGCTGCTCCGCCGACCGGTAAGCAGAGAGGCCCTTGACGCTGTGCAGGTTCAAAATTAAGCCCTGAAAGGACGATTGCGATTCCAAGCACCTTCTCCGCCGTCCCCGGTCGCTGGGATTCAGCAGGCGTTCGACGACCCTCCCCAGTGCTACCAAGGAGTGTTCGGCGCGTCTGCTACTAACCCCCTTGCGACCAGAGATGTGGACCAGACTGAGGATTGTTTATTCCTCAAGTTCGTGTTGTATTCACTTGCCAGATCAGCATGCCTAAAACACCATTCAGTGTTTATTCACCCTCCCTGAATTCGAAGGTATCTCTGCCGACAATTGTCTGGATCCACGGCGGAGGGTAATGCTTCCCTGCTCTTGGTGGGGGCAGCAATTGATTGCGAGCCCAGATATGCCTTCGGTTCTGCCAGTCAGTTTAATGGCGCCGACCTCGTGCAAGATTCGAACAATGAAGCCGTCATCGTCGTGATTCAATACAGACTTGGATTATTCGGTAAGCACTTTCCTCCGTTGTGAACCAAGGAACTACTTATCTTCCGTGAGGATTTCTTGCGGGCCAACAAGTCAAGGACGGCGGTGCCCTCAATGCTGGCTTGCGTATGTGCCGCCCTGACCTTGTTGTCGGTTGTTGTTGACCATACGGGATAGTTGACCAAGAATTTGCATTGCGCTGGGTTCAGAAGAACGTTAGTCACTATTACCTCCTCAAATAATATCCTCACATTTCATAGATCCATAAATTCGGGTAAAGTCGCTGAGCACCGCATATTCGGTATCGGTATACTAACAGTACCGCAGTGGCAATCGAAACAAAGTTACCATTTGGGGAGAAAGTGCTGGTGCTGGATCTGTGCTTCAGCATGTAGTTGCCCACGACGGAAAGACAAGTCCCCCGCTCTTCCGAGCAGCGATCACTAGCTCGACCTTCCTACCTTCTCAATATGGGTACGCGGACACGGTCCCTACGGTGAGTCCCTTGATAACTCTTGTGCTTGAACTAACGCTTCCAAGACTTTGTTCAATGATGTCGCGGGCCAAGCTGAGTATGTTTTTTTTCTTTCCATTGGCCTCGGATTTTTCATCGTCTAATCATTATGCCAGCTGCAACGGCACGAAACCCCTCGAGTGTTTGCGCGCGGTCGACAGCGCAACGTTGGCCAACATCAATATAAACACCATTCTCGGTGGCTTCTTCGGCACATTCACATTCGTGCCCGTCATCGATGGCTCATTCATTACGCAGAGCCCGACGACGGCTCTTTCTCAGGGCAAAGTCAACGGGGTACATATTTCCCTTCCTGCGAGAAACATTTTCTAAAGCGAGTTGTACTGAACAGAAAATTTTACTCTCCGTAACCCACGCCAATGAAGGCCCGTTCTTCGTCAACCAGAGCGCACAGTATGATGTCGCAGAGTATGTGCGCAACCTCTTCCCGCTCTTTGGAGCCAAGGAGAGCGATGCTGCGGCAGCCATTTATCGGTCATTGGGGTCTCCTCTGGACCAGGTCAACCAAATTATGGGAGATTGCTAGCCGTTCTTCTACGTATCGATCATATGTGGACTAACTTACTTCCAGCGATATTCATATGCCCTACATATTCCCTACTTGACGCCTTCCACGGCAACGCATACAAGGTCGCTGCAAACTCTTGTCCTCATTCCCAGACCGCTGATTTGCGCTTCACAGGGCGAGTATGCGATTACTCCCGCTTTGCATGGCCAGGACATAATCAACTATTTCCCCTCTTTCACTGCCTTCAATGCAACGCTCATTTACAACAACACCGCCTTCATCAATGCCTTCACGCAGGGCTTCCTCTCATTCGCAGTGAATCTCGACCCCAATGAAAAGTTGCTGCCTACTATCGCACCCGTGTGGCCGAAGTGGTCGTGCGCTGCGGAGACGGAGATCGTGTTTAACAAGACAGCGCTTGGAGCGCCGCACATTGTGCCGACCCATACTTCGAGCACGCTGCTGGAGAGATGCAAGTAAGTGATGTATTTGATTGCGCGACTCGGGCTCATGAACGCGGTACAGCTTTTGGAAAAGTGCACGCCATCTTACGGCACAGTAGTATTGTCTCCAACAGGAACACTTCAAGGGCACCAGCGAGGAAACGTGCTATAGAGCATTATCTTACAATGGTGCCAATTCTCATAATAACCGTCGTGCGTAACGTTTGGAATCGCTATCCTCGAGCTCCTCGAGCTCAAGACTTATCAACCTTGGTCACAACATCCGCTGTAAAGATACAGGCGTTAAGCTTTAAGGTTGAAGTCGAAATTATCATCCTTGGCGTCCAAGAGCATTTTTTTGACATCGGCGTCCCGTAGTATCTGGAGAGTGTGCTCAGGTCAACTTCAAGAAAAGAAAACTTAAGGAATATACCTCTATCACGTAGTCCGATGTCTTGGGAGAGTTCAGAATCTGAACACACGGTGGAAGGAACACGTGGAAGGTTGAAAGGCCCATACCTTACTTTCAGCACGTCGGACGAAGGTGGGCTGAGGTGGGGGGAAGCCGAGCGTGCGGAGGTGGTCGGCAGGCATATTGTTGTGCAGCCACTTTGAAGACAACGGTCAGTGAGATAGTTTGCTGGAATTTGGAAACGATAGTGCGTCGCCGCACCTGTTCAAATTTTATGAGATTCTTCCGAACGGCCGGACGGGCAATCCAGTTTTCGACGAGTGCAAGATATTTTTGAGGATATTGCTCGACGGACACATTGGACGGCACTTTATAAATAGGGGAAGTCAGAGTGCACGAAACTAGGGCGAAACTGACACGAAACTGACCTCGAAACTGAGCTGATTCTGTGTCAAGTTTCGACGTAGAATCACCTTGATCTTTGACCGACCTGAAACTACGCGACCTAAAAACGAGGAAACACAGTAACACCCAGATGCAAACTTGGGATATATAACCCATGCACAAAAGGGATACCTCAGGCTGTCGTACTCTGAACGGTCTCATTCATCGCACTTTCATTGCACTCCGGCCGTCCAATACCCGTCGCACACAATAGGGGTTCGCGAGGTGTTTTTCATCTCATTCTCCCTCCCCTCCGGTCGCATTGCTGGACGTTGTAGACAGTGGCATTTCATTCCCTCCATGGCGCCTCGCTGGTATATCGGTCTAAGCTCCGGATATTTCCACCTTCCCCTGTTTCTTCGGGATGTTCAGGACAACATTGCAGTACCTCCAGTTCAACCCGCGTGCACGACAACATACAGCACATTGGGATAATACCAGTAAATCTCGTTCCCTCATACTCAATTCTGGACACCAGGCCGCCCTGGGGCTCTGAATGCATCTCAATTGACCCACCAGTATTTTTTCTCTTTTTATTACCGATCTAGCTGGGGAGGTGTTTGACGGGGTACTCAGGTTGTGAAATGGTGAAAGGAAGAGAGTATCCGTAGCATACAAATGAGACATGTATGCAGTACGGGCCCCGGCTGTTTCTTAACGGGACCGCGCCGGTATACATCCTCCTCCTCCTCCTCCTCCTCCTACGCAATGGTTCTAGCTTCGATTCAGGTACCATCAAAAGATTTGATCTGCAAAAAGACAGTTGCACTTGAGTTTCGCTTTCGATTCTGGCCGAGTTCCCTCCGGAGGAGGAACTGCATGAACACGAAACTTTTTTGAAACTGAGAACATCGAAACTGGATGAAAACTCGACACAGTTTCGAATGAGTTTCACACGAGTAGGGGTGCTCAATTCTTAACTCGCCCGTCTCATCAAATAATTAATTAATATTTGCTCGGAACAAACAAATTTCAAACTCCGCCATGCTGCGGGGCAACCCCTTGCTGTTTCCTACCTCTAGCATGCTGCTCAAGTGGTATAAATGATCAATAAATTCCTAAAAAAGTTCCTGGGCCAAAGATCTACACAGAGAAAATTACATGGCATTTGTTAACAAGCCGAAAATGTCGGGAAGACAAACTGAGTGCAACTTCAAGTGGTGGTGGGCACCGACCGCATCACTGATTTCCATCATGATGGCATCATTGATCTCAAACGGCTCTGAGAACAATTCTGAACATGGTCGGCCTTCGTTGAGGATACACAATTGTTAGAATATTATGCTGAGGGCACCTAAAATCTTCAGTTTATGTTCCAACAAACTCAATAGAGAGCTTTTTCTCCTCTCTTTTTCATGCCGCTTGGAACAAACCGAATTCAATAAGCCAGAGACCTAAATCAGAAATCCGGCTCTATTGAGTCAAAGATTCGGACCAAAATCACGTCGGCATCGAGTTCCGTCATGTAATAATCACTTGATGTGGTCAATGCAAGGCCGAAATCATCGCGCCTGCCAAATTCCCAATTAAGGATGTGACCTTACGCGCTGTCACACATCAGCAGCGCTCGTCGTGTCGAGCAAGGCAGCACAAGCCACAGAATCGGTCTCGGAACAGTAAGAATGGATTCAAAATACATTTATTATCCCTTGGCTCATACATTTACACAAAGCTACAACAATGACAAAGGCGAGAACAGGGATATCTCGTAAACAGAAACAGCATCTGCACCATGCTTGAGCTGCGCAATCCAACGCGCAAAAGGAGAACCAGCCACCTCTTAGTCCCAAATCACGAGCAATGGACCACGAGAAGTGTCAGGCAGATGCCGTGGAGGCCCAGAACGCACGGCTGAAGCAGGAGCAGGCACGGCTAAAGCAGGAGCAAAAAAAATCAGCGCAGCGTGAAAGGCGGCTCAGAAAGAAAAACACAGACTTCAAAATGAGGGTACAAGAAGCTCAGGAGGAGCTGAAACAAGCCACTGCCCATAGTGAGGCCCAGGTGCGCGCAGTGCTGAAGAAGAGGAGGGAGGATGACCTAGGATGGCAACGGCGACTCGCAGAGGCAGATGATACAGAGTTCCGAACGGCGTGGTCAAAGGAGGAGCTGAAGAAGAAAATCTTGGACATTAGCCATCTTCGAGGTGTTCTGCAACTTGCCCGCCGTCAAACCAATCGCCGCAACAAGGTTTCAAAGTGCGCTGCAAATGGATCGCGGTCAGCAAAACATCTCGTCTGCATGCAGGCGAAGTGTGGCCGTGCGTACAAGGTGGAGCTGCGTGCGATTGCACGCGTTCTTGTTTCGAATGGCTGCAAGGAGGGGAAGGTCGGGGACTTGATGCAGGATATTGCATGTATCTTCGGCGTTGATCTGGACCGTGCCATGAGCCGATGGACGGTACGGTGCGCTGTTCTCGAGGGTCTTGCTGCATCCCAGGTCCAATTGGGAGTTGAGATGAAGTACACGAAAGGTAATTCTGCGAGATATTCAGCGTTTCGGACACTAATATGTTTGTAGACATTACCATGAGCAGTGATAGCACATCCCGCCGCAAAATGAACTACCAATCCCACCACATCCACATGCGCGTGCCTGTGAAGAACACGGATGGTGCAGTCAGCTTATCCACTGACCTCAAGGTTCGCTTCATCGGGATTGCATCTACTGTTGACCACACTATGGCGACGTCGAAAGTGGCATGGCTTACCATTTACAATGATATAATTTCGACCTACAACGCAAGCCCTCTTGGAAGACCGCCTTGGGACACTAGATCTGCGCTTGATCTGTCGCGTGCTTCGCGGGATGTGTGGCGACCATGCAAATATGAGAAGGCCCTCTTAGAGGCGTGGAGGGAACCCAAGAACGACTTACTTCTGCAGGAACTGGGGGAGGAACACCTCCAGCTCAACAACGAGCTCCGAGAACTCAAGCAGCACTGGGTCGCAAAGAAACTCAATGATGCCGGTGGGTTTGCTGCATACATGGAGCTTCCACCAGACGAGAGAGCTGCCCATGATCTTGCCTGTGTTCAGGCGATGACGCGGGAGCTTGGGGCTGAGGCATTGAACGAGCTCAACGGGGCAGACCGTCGCTTGCTCACTGTTTGGATCTGGACCAGCTGTTGCATGCACAAGGATCAGAATAGCTTCAAGGGTGGAAATACTCACATGCAGACCTACTGGAAGGAGCTGGGAGTTGCGGGCCCCATCCCCCTCGCGAACAAGGACTCTGCCGCTGCAGTTCGACGTGTTTTCCACCCCGAGGACAGTGACAAGCCTCCATCCGAGGACGACCTCGAACGGGTCGAGAATGCATCATTTGGAGGTGCAAAAGCGGTTGTGTTGGCCGGTGCAATCTTCGAGAACGCGATTGAGAAGCGCGGGCAAGGTGACATGGTGGAGCTGTTCTTGCAGTCAAAATTGGATGCAGGCGAGCTGATAAAACACTTCCCGAAGACGAACCAGACTCGGTTTGGCAGCCACGGAGACGCTTCCTGCGGGCTCATTGTACAACACGACATCTACCGGGAATTCCTCAAGGCCATCAAGGACCTAAAATCGCGCCTGGGCTGGACCAACATCGAGAAGTACGTGCATGACACGTTGGACGATGGCCCGACACTCACCGAACTCACCGTCCTTTCCATCTATCACC
Source organism: Mycena olivaceomarginata (assembly GCA_029378375.1). NCBI lineage: Eukaryota > Fungi > Basidiomycota > Agaricomycetes > Agaricales > Mycenaceae > Mycena > Mycena olivaceomarginata. The sequence continues at coordinate 19,423 of JARKIC010001996.1, read as the reverse complement.
TCTTCATCGCCATTCCCTATATGCATTGTGTTTGTGAACCCGAAGAAGTCGCGCTAAATGCCATTTCTCTCGGCCCTCTCCACGCCGAGATCCAAGACCACTGCGCGATGCTTCTCGAGACCCCAGACCTGGTCTTGGACTTTGACGAGGAGAACTATCGGATTGCGATGTTCGACGGACAGCCAGTGGCGCGGGGCGAGGTCATGGTAGAAATCAAGCGCCTGGATCGCAGTGGGAAGCTGCCGTACCTCCGTGAGATATTTGTTCGCTTTTTGGAAGGCGCCAAATCCACCTGGATTCGGTTCTCCTCGGAATTCGCGCCTGGAGGGTTGATTGACGGGTTGAATGATGCTGAGAAGGGGCACATTTGGCTGCCAGCAACCAACGACCGGAATGAGGGTGCCCTCGGGTCCTTCATTGTCTACATGCGATCAAATCCAACCGCTGCGCTTGTGACACACAACGGGCTTGCAATGTTCAAATGCAACCAAACCCAAGGCTTTATGGATATGTGGTTCTCGCCCGAGGATCACGAGTACACGATGCGGGCGGCACGAAATCTGGATGCTTCCAGGCTGGAACGCAAGCAAAAAGAACTCCAGCTCGAGTACAACCAGCGTATTCTTGCCGAGAGAGCCCAGAAGGTCACAAGTGCAGCAGCGAAGGCAGCCGAAATTCGAGACTGGTTGGACACCACGGTGCTAATTTTGTGTGTGTCGAAGATATCTATGCGAAAGGTATGACCAGGGACAAACTCCAGGATCAGCTGGAAAAATTGCGGGCGCTGTGGAACACGAAAACACAGGAAAGAATTGTGATTCCGAAGAAATCACACATCCCGAGGCTCGCAGACAAGCAGACCGCGCTTGTTAACGCGTTCCAAGCCCACCTAAAACTTCTCAAAGTCTCTTCTGGGCAGAACGTGGGCTATTCAGGACCACAAATGGCGGTAGGCTTCGTTCGGGAGCACTATTACAGTGACGACAAAGATTTTGGCGAGTTTGAGGGTGATGGGGTCGCATTTTAATTTGAATTCAGTAATATACCGTACATACTTACTATCATAATACATTCCGTAGTTGCCGGAGGGCTGAATCGTGTTGGAGAACAGAGGAGAAGTAAGAACCACAAATTTGCCAGTAAAGTTTAGTTACCCGACTTCCCATCAGCCCATCATGATGCGGTCGGTGCCCACCACCACAACTTGATGAGATAATTTTTTCTTTCCCACAATAGATCCCATACCGTCTATAATTCATTTTAGCTCTGCAGCACTACTCAAATTCAGTGAATGTGGGGCAGAAGACCAGCCAGTGGGCCCCCCGGAAGTGCTCAGGCTTGGCGGAGTTTGAAATTTGTTTGTTCCGAGCAAATATTAATTGATTATTTGATGGGATGGGACGGGCAAGTTAAGAATTGAGCCCTACTTTTGCCACAGTTTCGAACAAGTTTCGTCCACTCTGACTTCCCCTAATGACTACATTGTGAATCCCGTTTGGTGTGGCATGGCTATCAAATTTTGGAACTACAGTCTTGTACCACCTGATGGGACATGGTGATCTGATGGGACAGAGCATTTCTCCCCTTCCTGAGCACAAATTGCTCTCGGACTTTTTTCCAATACACAGAGGAACTGGTCCAGTGTACTGTATTAAGAGGTTATGTTTATTGGGCGAAGGGATATTCCTCAGAAATACGTTGTCCCAAGTGATGTTCTTGTACTGATAGGGACTTTTTGCTCTTGATCTCGTTCAATATACATAGTTCCCACCTGATTCACTCAAAGTTCTTGGGGATCCAATGGACTTCACCTCAAAGCTGTGATCGGCCGGCTCAGATTCGCTATATCTATAAACATTTATTTCTCCGAGACCAATCTATTTTGGGTGTCCCATCAGGTGGTACAAGACTGTACATCTGCACAAAAAATACAGGCATTGAGCAGACCAGATTCATTGGTGCTCGTGACTACTTTTTGCACCGCTGGGTCTTCTACCATCTTGGAAAAAAAAGTCAGGACAAAATTCACCTTTTCCTGCCAACATACTGCCATGAAGTGATCTGGCGTCTATGCAAAAGAGATCAAGGGGGTCTCACCTCAGTCTGCAAGGTACTGTACTTTTCATTCAAATCATCAGTCACATGTCACATACCCCTCTGTCGATCACGAAATTTGGTCGGGGTCACATGTCACCCGGGCCTTTGTCGAACCTTCAAGTGGTCACATAGGCCCCCAAACCACCTAAAAACTTCAAAAAGACAAATTTTTCAGTTCAAATGTTGAATTACTTGGGGTGTCACACAGAATTTCAGTGGCTGCTGAAATGTCAAATAGGTAAAATGAGTCACACATCACACCCCCTGTTGATTTGAACGAAAAAGTACAGTAACTATGATGACAGGATCCTCTGCGAGAGTAGGGGCATAGCCAAGTGGTTTGACATGCTCGTTCAATAGGTCGTTCTGAACAATCTGCCGCAAAATGTATTTCATACTGCCACAGATGACAATTGCTGGGATGATACACACCATCTCCACCTTGAGCGCGTTCCGTTCCACAACAGGGAGCAGAAGCAACTCATTGATGAGTGCCGTGATTTTTGTCCTCAGAAGCCTTCCTTGGGAGCTGAGGGGGCACCTTATAGATGCCCATGATGTGAAAATGATCCTTGGGTATGGAGGGTGTTGACATAGAATAGAAGGAGGAACAAAGAGGCTGAGACAGGGACAGGGTATTGACTGGGAGATTTTGGAACCTTTAGCCTCCCCCAGTCTGACATCCTAAAGGGGAAATTGATTACAACTAAGACAAGATAGCGTATTTTAGTGTCGATGTTACATTTAAATTGTTTCTACACTAAATGCCACAAGAGGTGGTCGGTCGAAAGAGCCACGATATCATGCACCGCTTTGCAGTGCCACCAGAGGCCGATCCGGCCCATTTTCGATTTCTTGATGGCTAATCACTTGATTTTAGTACAGCTCCCTCAATTCTTGATGGATTGCTAACGAGAAAAAGCGAACCCCCCATAAACATGGGCTCTGAATGAGGCTACCGGCTTGCATTCATCGCCCTTTGGCTTCGAAAAGTTTCTTGAGTGAATTGATCTCTCGTCCCTTGTTGCTGATTTCAGTCTGAACGGCCCTACGTCATCACTCCTCCACCACAAAAACTTTTCTCGCCGGCTCTCGCCAGTGTTTTCTGAGTGCGGAGAACGGTCCGTGTGCCTTCAGACCGATCAACCGCTCGCGTGGACCCCCTCCCCCCCCCCTCCTTTGGATTTCTGAGCATGATATCATCCATTTTCTGTCCGCCCACCTCTTGAAATGCCGGGTGTTTCTCTCAAATATACCTTACCCACCCTAACAGGACCCTAATTCTAACCTAACCTGAATCCTAGCTGAAATCTCAAGTACCTCAAAGCCTTTGTGTTCACCTGTGAAGGGCGGTATTACCTGTACAAGCACAGGCACTATCAGGTGCAGCGATACCACACCACACGCTCCGATCCTGGTGCGTTTTTGCATGCGTGCACAAACTCATTTTTTTTTTGGAGCCACCGCAAACTGCATGGTGGCACAAATTGTTTGCCCAGGCCCTCAAAACAAGAGAAATGAAGGAGCCCATTGGTCTGGGCGTCTCGTAGATGACAGAAGCGGCAATGGCGGAGCTGGATATTTTATGAGAAGCATGACGGTTGGAAGCAGTCAGGAATCCCTTGAATCAGCTTTATACCCTGTTTGGGGCCTCCGAGGTTGTAGATTCAGACACCATAAAACATAATTCAAACAAAACACTCAGGAAAAATGTTCATAGAATGAGGAATATATACAGAGTTGAAACCCAGATCCCAAAAAAATAATGTTTGCTTGTATTTTTCAACGGCAATGTCAACTGTTGTACTTGAGAGTTGGTGAATGTGATACTATTATCTTTTACTCCATGTACAAATATTTTCGGATTTTTCTGGCTCATGGTCATGGAGCGTGAGCTCATCTCTTTTGTGACCTATTTTGATGGAGGACCCCGATCTGAAAAATCGGGTCATGTACACATGTTGAGTGCACCCTCAAGATAATCTGTGGCTGCGAGGAGTTAGAGGGACCACTGAAGCCCCCCCATCTACGATCTCAGGGCAGGAGAATGTAGCAGACACGCACAATAACCATTCTCTCCTCGGGACTTCTAGCACAGCCACAAAATTCCATTTTTCACATATCTTCAATCTTCTGCACTAGCTGACGATTGGCATGGGGCTTTTTGAATAGCTAGGATTGTTTATGATCCTTATAAGGCTTCCACCAAAAAAGCCGGGACTAACCACCTCAAAAATCAGCCTATAATTCCGTATTTTTCGCATCTTGGTCTTCTTCGGATCCGGGTTTCAACTCTGTACATATTGAGAAAGGAATACAATAGATCTAACAACTCTGTTAGCTGGTGGAGTGATGCATCACCCTCTCAGGATAGATCAATGGTGATGTATCCAGAACTATCCTGTTAGGTCGGCCACTAATACATCAAACAATAGGCCTGACCTTTTGGGGACTGAAGCAGCTCGCTGCTATCAATGTTGCTGGCAGGGCTCACTTGTCGTCATCGACGGCATCCAGTGTATCTCATATTATTTGGCAAGATCTTCACGGGTGGGATTACCAATATCCCAATAAGGCAATTGACCAGGAAGGACGAGCATCAAATAAAGACAGTAGCCACTATATTGTCCTGAATCACCCTGACTCAGCATTGCAGATATCCTTTTTCAGATTCTACCACATTCCTTTTTGGGAATAACCCGTCTTTGATTGGGTTATTCCCTGGCCCACAACACTCATTCAACTCTAATGGAGAGCTTGAGTTGGCAGACAACAATATACAACCTCAGGGACATGAACATCCCTTGGACCTTTATTCGGAATTTATGCAGACATGGATTCCTCACTACTTTACCACCCGGGTTCTTATCACAGTAACCTGGGACTCTATACGACGAGGGCATGATGTCATGAATCACCCGGGTTCTACTTTTTCGCACGACACATCTGTTGTGATAAGGACCGCGGTATCGGTATCAAGAAGTGTGTGATTCGAATTTGACTGTGTTCGTCCTCTAGAGGGGAAAGTATAGTCAAATGATAGGAGGGAAGGTTGGTGCACGAATCAGCCTTGTGTGAGCGGTGTGTGTGTGTGTGTGTGAACGGTCATTTGTGGAGACCATTCGTCTCCTAGGTGTGGACAAGTGTGGCGGACCTGTTGTTAGTGAAAACGATAGAGGAGATGTGAATTACTAGACCTGGTTCCCCGTACGAGTGTACTGGAACCCTAAATGCGTTGCCCTATCTGCTTTCCTTGGTGTGCTCTTTCCCTTAGAACCAGCACTGGAGATGCGATGAGTGTCACACAGACGATGGCACCAACATCGCTTGGTCGACGGCGAGACAATCGGTCTCGTTGGCTATGGACGGCAATTTGAATGTGGTGGCTTCTCTCCAGGCCTGTCTTCTACAGAGTGGTGCTTGCGAGAGCGGTGATCCTAATCGAGGAAGCCTGGTTAATGTGACACCGGGTCTGATGAGGAGGGACCCTGCTGATGGAGGTGTGGGAGGTGAGATACCAATGAACGAGTGAATGTAAGAAGTGTGGCCTGTCTCCAGCTGTGCGATGAGGAGAAGGGTGCATGAGAGGTACGAGGTCGGGGAAGGCTGGGAGTACCCCTTTAGATTGAGTGAGAGTGGTACAGTAAGTGGAGGAAACACCCGGAAGCTACTTCTGCAGGCTGGAAGGTACTAACTACTCCTACTAAATGCGCTCCCTTTTTATACCTCCTTGACGATTTCCCATGGTTCCAGAGGTGCCATGTGATTGCAGGTGTTTCCAGAGGGCAGGGGACGTTATGAGGCATTTCGGGGTGCATATACGGCAGGAGAACGGGCGCCTCTGCTGAGGAGACCAATCGTCTTTGGGTGCGTGTGAGGCACAGCGAGGCTGAACGACCTCAGAATACGTTCAGAGCTTCAGGCACGGCCTGGCGGTTGCGTTGGTAGGGGCTCGAGCGCTCAGGAAGGAGAAGAGACAGATGGTCTCCCTCGGTTAGTCAATGTGTGTGAAGTGGGGGACAGGTAGCGTTGGGATACCCTCTGCCTTGTCTGATGGGTCGGTGTTAGGCACAGGGTAGGTCCATCCGGTGTGAGAGATCATCTGAAAACAGAAAATAGGGGAGGTCGTCCATGCATGCCACAGGAGGGGATCGGTTGTATCCTGTTGATGATTACTGGATGCCATGTAGTGACGTGCACAATCTGTGTGGTATGGGGAGCACTGGTCTTGTTCGTTGGAGATGCATATACGGGGGGTCGCTTGCTGGCCACGCATCATAGGAAGGGGTTGAGAGTCCAGGATTCTGGGGAACGGTCGTATCCGGGTGACGATGGTACAGGAGCGAGCTCGAGTGGCGGGGGAGATGATGCGGATGGTGGGGAGAGTGTTGGTCTCGCTCAGAAGCTGCTTCTGGTAACGTAGAATTCTGTTTAGGAAGATCCGTCGCGTACATTGAAGGTTGTTCTGTCATGGTGCAGATGGTCCGCAGGAGCCATGAGGCGACAAGCGGTGTGTAGCATGCTCGGAGACCTCACAACACGGCCTTGTGTAACAACATAGAAATCAAAGCTCTCAGAGCCACGAAACCTTTCCGTGGATGAAAGAAGGTCAGGTTGGGGGTGAGTTTGAGGCTGTTGAATGCATGTTCAAAGTCCATGGCTCTGCTGTGATGATGGAAGAAAGCAAGACAACAGTGTGTCCCAAAATGGAAAAACAAAGCTCCTCTCTGCAGCGCCCAGGTTTTTGAAGCAAAGAAGCCGGTATGTTCTGATCTTTCACCTTAGTAGCTGCCTAGGCACGTGCATGGGTATCATATCTATGTCCCCTGCCGGTATGACACTTGATTGGAATTTATTTCATGTGAAATGACAGGAATAGCAGAAATTCAGAATCTGCACCTCAACTTTGTCCCTGTGCGTTGTGAGGTCTCCAAGCGTGATACGCACTGCTCGTCGCCTCATGGCCCCTGTGAACCATCTGCACGAATGATGGGACGAGCTCGGACATATGCGACGGATCTTCCTAAATGGGATTCTACGTTACCGGAAGCAGCTTCCGAGCAAGACCAATGCTCTCCCCACCATCTGCATTGTCTTCCCCGCCATTCGAGCCCGCTCCTGCACCATGGTCACCTGGATATGACCCATGCCTCACAATCCAGGACTCTCGAGCCTTCCTACGACACACAGCGGGTGAGCCACCCTCTGCATACACATCTCCAACGAACAAGACTAGCGCGCCCCACACGGAGCACGTCACCATGCGGTGTCCAGTAAATCATCGACAGGATACGACCGATCCCCTCCCATGGCGTGCGTGGACAACCTCCCCCTATTTCCTGTTCCCAGACGATCTCTCACACTGGACGGACCTACCCCGTGCCTGACACCAACCTGCCGGACGAGACAGAGGATATCCCGACACTGCCCATCCCCCACTTCACACGATGCATCGACTAGCTGAGGGAGACCGTCTGTCTCTCCTCCTCCCTGAGTACTTGAGCACCTGCCGACGCAACTACCAGGCCGTGCCTGAAGCTCCAGACATATTCCGAGGTCATTTGGCCTCGCTGTGCCTCACGCACACCCAGAGACGATCGGTCTCCTCAGCAGAGGCACCTGTTCCCCTGCTGTATATGCACCCTGAAATGCCTCATGACGTCCCCTCCCCCCCTGGAAACACCTGCGACCACATGGCACCTCTGGAAACGTGGGAAGTCGTCGAGGAGGTATAAAAGGGAGCACATTTAGTAGGAGTAGTCAGTACCTTTCGGCCTGCAGAAGTAGCTTCCGGGGTGTTCCCCCACTTACTGTACCACTCTCACTCAATCTAAAGGGGTACCCCCAGCCTTCCCCGACCTCGTACCTCTTGTGCACCCTTCTCCTCACCCCACAGTCAGAGATAGGCCACACCTCTCACATTCGCTCGTTCATCGGTGTCTCACCTCCCACACCTCCATTAGCAGGGTCCCTCCCCACCGGACCTGGTGTCACAATCCCAGGCTTCCTCGATTAGGATCACTGTTCTCGCGAGCCTCACTCTGTAGAAAACAGGCCTGGAGAGAAGCCATCACATTCAAATTGCTGTCCATAGCCAACAAGACCAACTGTCTCGCCATCGACCGAACAACATCGATGTCATCGTCTGTGCGACACACATCACATCTCCAGTGCTGGTTCTAAGGGGAAGAGTGCACAAAGGAAGGCAGACAGGGCAACACATTTAGGGTTCCAGTACACTCGTACGGGGAACCAGGTCTAGGGATTTACATCTTCTCTACCGTTTTTCACTGACAATAGGTCCGCAACACACGTCCACACCTAGGAGACGAACAGTCTCCACAAATAACCATTCACACACACACACATACCGCTCATACAAGGCCGGTTCACGCACCGACCTTCCGCTCTATCGTTCGACTATACCTTCCCCTCTAGAGGACAAACATAGTCGAATTCGAATCACATATCTTTCGATACCGACACTGCGGTCCTTATCACAGTGTGCAAGCACCTCAAATATCCTGCAGACATCACATGAGAACATATCAAAGCTGTTTGAGGACTGCCAAAGGTAATTGATTATCAGCGTAATGTGGGACATGGGTAGACATCACACCAATGTTGACGCTAATAACAGCTTCATTTGAGCTCGAGCCTCTTTGCGCAGGCACATTTGGGGTGCTATTAATGTTCTGAACAGAATATATCAAAATAGATAGATTCTGAAACATTTTGAAAATCAAAATTTTTCGAGGTGTTTTGCGAATCTCGGGGCATACAAGGCGGAAGGTGGCAGATGAAAGCATTGGCAACACAACTAGAGCATCATATACCTTGAATATATTGTTTGAAGTGGGGTCTTTGCAGCTCATAAGCCGTACACAATGAAAGAGGCCTCAAAAACACGAAGTTGCACTCATAGTTTGTGTTGAAACTGAGTTTCAGCCTTGCTTTATATACACCTCAACACGTATATTGTATGCTCACCTTTGAGTAATGAATTAATCTTGATACATGTTGTAAGGACATGGTCCAGATGCCCTCTGAGTATTTTCTCCCATTTTTACGAGCTCGATGAGTCGCCCTATGAACGAAACTTGGTTTGGGGTTGAAATTTTGGCGCACAGCGGGGCTTGTTTGGAAAAATAAATATTCCAGGTGGAACGGTTTTGCGTATAATTCAGAGATGAAGTTAAGAAAGACTAGCCATACCTTATAGGCATTGAGATCAGCTTGAACACCGAGCATAAAGAGCTGAAGATGGAAAATTAGAACAGAGCTTGGGAAAATCCGAGGATGGTCCGTTAGGCTGTGCCAATGAGATTTAGCTATTGTCATGAATCACCCGGGTTCTACTTTTTCGCACGACGCGTCCGTATGGATACAGACGCGTCTTAGCAGCATGGGACTCTCATGACGCCACCACGTGACCTTCTCACGGTTGAAACCCGGCCTCGGATTCTAAAGCTGCAGACTCGGAGAGTCTGCGCCATGGGATACAGAAGACATTAGGGACTAGGAACCCGTACAGACGGACTCTAGTCCCCGGACGCACCAAAGGCTGACATAGAAGAGTACACAAAGTACAGGAGTGGTTGCAAACCCGATCGAGGTTTGAACCACTGGATACGATGACACTTAGGACTAGGAAACCCGAACGTCGGGTCTCCTAGGTCCACCGACGCCACAGAAACCAACACAGAGGAGTCCAGGAGCATCAGCATTAATGCTCCTTAATGCTACGGTGCAGGAACTGATCACGATTGACTGCGATCACTTTAATTTATTAGAAGCCTATATAAACACGGTAGAATCTCCATGTACAGTAGATTCTACCTCGTCTAATCTCAGGCTTCTACCTTGGCTTGACATAGGCATTGTCTCCACCCTGCCCCGCTTCCTTCGCACCGTACTACGGGTTATATCCACGCCCCGGGTTGTATACCTGAGTGGATATCACACCCTCTTCGACTCGTTCCAGGTTCCGCCTCGCATCCTGACCTACAACATACGGCCTCCTAGGGAGGACGCCGTACAACTGGTCCTACTGCTCGGGGGAACATACGAGCTACTAGCGTCTATCGGGTTTATCCTGGTTGGGGTTCTTGTCGGGTTACTCATTGTTTAGCCAACCCAGAGGCCATTGCTGACACACCCACTTTGTCAACGGCAAGGACGGGACCCTTATACCAGACCACATTAAAATTGCTAAAGAACATGAACCCATCCGCACCCTGGGTGCCTGGGTAGGAAATGGAGTAGATCAAGCAGGAGTCTGGACACATCAACTTGAACGAATAGACACCGCACTCATGCACTGGGAAATGGGAAGCCCATAAATGGAGGGACGTAGACTGATAATCCTAATGGTTATTGGCAGCATGACCCAATATATGGCAAAAGTTCAAGGCATGCCTAAAGACATAGAAACCTGTCTTGAGAAGAGAATTAGGAACTTCCTATGGGCTGGAAAAACCAGTGTTACCATAAATAAAGAGACTCTACAAGCGCCTGCAGAGATGGGCAGGAAGAACCTGCTTGACATCCTCGCTTGGAACGAAGCCATCACTGTAACATGGCTCAAATCCTACCTCAGCTTCGGAGATGATCGCCTCCCGTGGGCCTTTGCTATGGACGAGCTGCTGGCTGCAAAAGCTGCCAAAGCCGACAACAATGTAGCTCCCGAGGTCAGAGTTAACACTTACCTCCAGACATGGGACACTAAAGTCACCGAGTTAAAACCCGACCTCACATCCATGGTGAAGGTAGCCACCAAATACAACTTACAATTGGATGGCCTAGCTATCTCCCGTAACATACAGCATGAATGCCGATCTGGTTCCACCAGCACTCAACCGCAAGCAGGGATAAATATACCAGCGGGAAGAGCGCGTCACTCAGAAAGGTGATAATATGCCTGCCATAAGATGGTCACGGTTGGTCATGCAGAGGACCTAGCACTCTAGTTAAGTGCAACAGGGCACAAAGCTGCATGGAACTGTAAATGTGCCACATGCACAGAAACAAGGACCTCCCACAGAGGGTGCAGATACCCGCATAAATGCTACCAGAAAGCCAGTGAGCTCCTAACACACTTACCTGATAAGTGGAACCCTCTTTGCGCCCAACCCAAGGACTGGGAAACAGAGATTAGCAACGAGGGCCCACCTGAGGTGGATGCGCCAAGGCTCTTTAACCCCAACGTGACAATACATGGCACCCTGGCAGACACCTTCTGAATCTTCACAGACGGGGAACAAGGCCATGATATGGCCCCAGATACGAGGCGAGAGCCTGACCCCACCAAACCTGCCTTGATAGCTTACACAGATGGGTCTGCAACCAACAATGGGCAGGAAAATGCACAAGCAGGGTGCGGGGTGTACTTCGGGGTAGATCACCCAGACAACATAGCAGTACACGTGCCAAGTCACTTCACACCCTCAAACCAAACAGCAGAGGTACTTGCAATCAAGGAATGCTGTGAGGTGTGCCCCTTAGACGTTGAACTGACCATCAAGTCAGACTCACGCACCATGATAGACAGCCTGACCACAAATTTGAGTTGATGGGAAGATGAGGGTTTCCTCACTGTTGCGGATGGACAAGCAATCCAGACAACCGTGGCCTGCCCAAGAGAACGCAAAGCCGACACCTACCTTCAAAGGGTGAAAGGCCACTCCAGTGAAACCGGGAATGAGGCTGCAGACAGACTTGCAGATGAAGGATGACAAGCAGAGTTACCTACCATGATCAATATGCATGTTACCCAAGAACTCTGCCTTCCGGGGGCAAAACTACAAAATATGACACAGTCCCTTGCATATAAAATAATCAAGGACAAGAAAATGAACACAAGAGCATGCCACAAAGCACTTAAGTGTCGGGCAACCAAGAGAAACATGGACTTAGCCCAAGGAGCTGCTGAAGATATGAACAAAGAGACGTGTGCCCCCCAGACAATCTGGAAGAGCTTCAAAAACAAAGATTTTGACTGGAAGATAAGAGCCTTCCTTTGGATGAGCATGTACAGAGGATACAAAGCCAGGGACTAGTGGTCTAAATTCCCGGACTTTGACGACTGGGTGATCTGCAAAGAATGCAAAATCACCGAATCAATGGGCCACATACTCACAAGGTGTGACACGCCTGGCTGTGAAAAAGTATGGGAGCTTGCAAGCCAGCTCTGGAGGAAAAAAACAGGTGAAGACATGGAACCGACCTTCGGTGAAATCCTAGCATGCAGTGTTATTAAAAAGAAATCCAGAGGTGAGTCCTGCCTCTACCGCATCCTACTCTCTGAGTCTGCATACCTAATTTGGAAACTCTGCTGTGAGAGAGTAATCGGGGGCAAACCTGGGGCCTCAGACCGAGAAATTGAGAACCGGTGGCGATGGACAATCAACAATAGACTGGAGATTGATTGCCTACTTACTAACACAAAATGGGGTAAACATACTATCCAAAAATTGTTGGTTCTCCAGACATGGCGTAACAGACTCGCCAACAAAGACAGACTTCCTGAGGATGGACCGGGAAGGCTGGGGTTTTAGTGGGTGAGGGGTGGTGGACAATGATGGCTCCCCTAACGAGGGAGCCTGAGTCCTCTACGCCAAGCCCCACACAGCACATCTGCAAAAATCTCGAGTGCGTGTGCGGTTGGTTGCGCATTTCCTCGGGTGGCTGTCCAGCAGAGTCCTTACATTACAGGTTCCCAGCCAAAACGACAGGGGGGGGGGGGGGGGGGGGGTCAAGTCAGTCTGGCGGAGTGGCGGGTTTCTGGGTAGAAGAAGCAGCTTCGTGGAGTTCATTCACAGTGATGTAACCTAGTATCTCTCCATTAAACATTTCACAAAAAAAAAAAAAAAAAAGAGGCAGAGAGTCACGGTGCAAATCTTATCACTGGTGTGACACGCTTTGACGACAACAGCGATGGCAACACTTGATGTATCCTCAAAGTCTCAACGTAGGGAGGTTCGCAGTGAGGTGTAGTATGTGCCATATTTTTTGTGTGTCAATATCTGCCCGTGTTGAAGAGTTATGTGGGAATCTCTGTGAAGTATACTATTTCGACTAAATATTTTATTTGTTGGTCGAATCACCTAGCTTTTGTCCTCAGGGCCTGCGCGCGAGGTAGGAATTTCCGAAAACATTTTATTTTGTGAAGAAATACAAGGAAATGGGTGAGATACGGTGAGCAGAAGGTTCTACACAAAAAAGTGTAGTACTTCCGAAAAAGGCAGCTCGGCCAACTTTATTGCAAACAGCAATAAGCCACCCCAAGCTTAAGCCCCGTCCCAAACCACTTTGATCATTCCTGGACCAGATCAGACGATCCTTCTACCGCTTTGATCACCGGCTGGTTTCGCCAGGATACACCCAGTGTCATGCGGCACTGACTCATGCCCGGTACCCCTTGTATTCTCAAGCCAATATTATTCTCAAAATCAATGTTCGCAGTTGAACATCGCGCGCAGCAGGGATGCGAGGCCACGAAGTGGCCAAGCAGCCGCTTGTACATGTCATGACAGCGCTGGTGTTCAAATGCCATCTCGGGATACCGAGACAGCCACGGTTGACGGAGCAAAACCATATTGGGAAAAGGGGATTGAACTTGAATTGATCTGAATGCACTGTCTTGGTTCTCAGACTCAGGTAAAGGGCTAACAAAGTCCAAGGTATGAATGGTGAAGACAAGGACTGCAATGAGCAGTAAGGTTTCTGGTTGCAAGCTCCGAATCCTACATGCTTTCACTAAACTCCTTCACCAGATCCTCTACGCTCGGGCCAACATCGGACTCTAAACTGAGCTTTCCACGCATTTGAATGAGCGTGCGGATTTTGTTATGAACACTATGTTGGGATTGCGAATTGTGATATGCCTCGAACGCGTTGCGTAGTTCCGCCCAGGAAACACTGCCCATTACTTTGGGTCGCATCACGAAGTCGAATAACCTGTCCAGCACCAAAATGAGGTCCACAGTGTAGGCGATGAACACTGCTTGAACATCGGGGCTGTGGATATAATCAGGGGGCGTGTCTGGAACAGAAATGACGTATACGAACGTGTTATCCACCACAGTGTCTGTCATCCATTTCAAAAAAATGTAGGTTAATCCCAGGATAGCTACCGGAGGCGCAACGGAAGCCGATGCGACAGTGCATAGAGCGACGAAATCTTGAATTCTTGTGATATCTGGAGGGGAACTAGAGAGTGCATTAAAGCTCAGTCTAATATTTAGCATGAGGGACTGAAGCATACGATTTATTACGACATCTCTCGGGCATTTCTTGGACGATGGCAAGCATGAGGTGCCTGAAGTTCGCGCTAGTGAGGACCTTTGAAGGTTCAGTCTGAGTTCCTATACTCTTAGCATGGAGAAACTCTCACCGCATCCAGGTCCCTGAATCCCCAACATGCAATGATGTCCGTGTGAGACAGGAAGAGACATTCGCGCAGCAGGCTTTTTCCGAAAGCGGGAAGAGCACCACCTAGGGCGAGTTGGTAATCTGCATGTGGGGAGATTAAGGAAAGAATGCGATGTTTTCAATGTCAATACACACAACGCATGCCCTTTCTGAGTGCGGCAGATCTCAGTGAATGCGTAAAGAGGTTGCACTCAACTCACTCAACACAAAGTTCGATTTTCTTGGGGATGTTGGCCCTCTGAGCTACAACCCACATAATCCACGCATCCGTCAGGTGCTCTTTGACCACTTGACGAGTTATTTCAACGAGTTCCGAGATATTTATACCGGCCCTCCTTCCAGGTTTTGGCACTAGAGCGAAGTTAGATTTATGATCCCAGTCACTGGCCAACCCACCTGAAACATTGATATACGGGGGCATTTTGATTCCTAGACGACCGGCAGCGGTCTCTAGGGATTTCACATAACCCATGAACTCGGTCTTGGCTTCATCTCCAGTATACCCAGGTTTCCTGACCAGTATGTCGTACTTGGTAAACACCACCACCACAGGAACTGGGGTTACGAACGCAAGTCAGTGAGCACGTCTCAAGGTAAAAGAAACTAGCTCGCCTTTATATTCTTGTGCAAGCTGGAGAAACTTTTCG
Source organism: Mycena olivaceomarginata (assembly GCA_029378375.1). NCBI lineage: Eukaryota > Fungi > Basidiomycota > Agaricomycetes > Agaricales > Mycenaceae > Mycena > Mycena olivaceomarginata. The sequence continues at coordinate 4,247 of JARKIC010001996.1, read as the reverse complement.
TCCCCTGTCTCCAGAACGCGTCCTCCTGCAAACGGTGTTTTGATACAAAGCCTGACGATGAACTTTAAGTCCTGGAAGATGATTGGAAGTAAAGACCTCCTTACCAGGCGGCGTGGAGGCGATCTTTCAGTTCAAGCTGATCATTACTTCTCTTCACGATGAAGTCATGGACAACATTGAACGTGGTGAGATCTGTGGGCTCGAAACCTTTAGAATCATGGAGCACAAAAAGGTTATTCGTTTCGGAGGTGATTTCCTTCTCGATATCCGCATCTCCGGGTTTGAACTCCGAAACTTTCTTTTGGGGAGGTATTCAGTGAATCCTCTCGCAATAGCTTTCCAGGATGATAATCACCGCATCGTCTACATCGAACACACAATTGATGAGGGATGACTTCCCTACGCCGGACTGGATTGGGGTAAGAGCAGGAAAAAATTATATGGGCAGAATTTCGTACTCTGCCAACGGATACGATTCGAAAGCTATAGGCGGGCGCAATCAGGAGCAACGCACTGCACGTCCAAAAATCACTTGCCGTTTGAAGATATCGAGGATTTCGCCTACAGTGGATTCTTCATGCATTCTGGTGCGATGGGGGAGTGCTGATCGACACGGTATTATGCAGGGAGCAGACGATGTCGCCCCAAAATCGCGCCAAATCTCCGGGGTTCTATCAGACTTTCCATACTCGATTCGGCACCACATTCACCCTGGAAAGTCTGATAGAACCCCTGAGATATCGTACTTATCCAGGTATTCACACAGGAGATTGCCAAGTTTATCGCCTCTTGATGTATAATTCCAAGTTAAGAATTGCACCAAAACTGATTCTGGCACTTTCGGTTCATCTGATGTTTGAGCTCAGAATAGTTGAATAAAATCCCAGATTATTACTCGTATCTTAAGCAGGTGTGGTGATTTTATGTGCACATGTTTATTTTCTTCTTTTTTCTCCCACTCTCCGGCGCCTCAGGCTGGCGGCTCCTGTATGTCCATCTTATTTCCGATTTCATTCCTGGGGTCCGGAAGCAGGGGTAGTTCAGAATGACGTTTGATCCAGGGATGGATATCACAATGTTATTTTCGACCTACCCGATCAACCGCTTTAACTGGGTGCATAAGGAAACACATCTGGCACACTCCCTTGCTATGTGTGTGTTTATCATCACCTTGATTGACCCTTTCTTTGTCATCTACTGCAGCCTTCGCCTTGTGTTGAAATAAAGGTAGCCACGGCCTCTACTCGGGAGATAGCAGTTCACCCTTAGTTCACCCTCGCAAACGCGCAGGGAATCGATTTGACAATTACTACGTACTTATATACAATATCTGAACAGGAACCAATGTAGGTAAAGAGGTAAAATTAAACCAACTGGAGAGGATGTAAGGTTCAAGGGGTGAAATACGACACTGGACACAATAAATTCAAGAGGAACGAGGAGACATTGCCTTAATACGCCAGGCGGCGGTGGCGGTGACAGTGAGCAATGGATTCGCATTCCAACACTTTGGGCCCAACGAATTTGGTCTGTCACGGTTTTTCGCATCCCCTTCCTCTGGTGTGAACTGGAACTGTAACAGAGATAGATTGTGCCTGCAAAATCTAATCAAAATAAATTCAACTCAGGGACTGAGCATTCAAGACGACCCATTTTACTGGACTTGCCGAGGCTGTACACGTTGAGTGATGATGGGATTTTACGCGGCCGCGGCAGGCACAGCATGAGTGGAAACTGAGAGCTCGATGAAAAAGGTTAGAGTTGATGGCAGAGTTTAAAAAGGCTTCACCCGTAACTTTAAAAAGAGGGTGATTATCTATTCTGACACCGACCTCAATCACCTTCTAGCTTCGGCAAACTCCATTTTATTACGGACGGCTTGACTTAGATCTAAGTGATCACACGGTCCATGATCGCACGCTCAAAGCCCACTGAAAAGGTTGACCAGTCTGACGTACCGCGCATTCCTTCGTCCCACCATTATCCCCTTGGGCATGCTTTCCAAACTTCCATCGACACTCCATTGATTTTCGAATATACTATATTTCTCGAATATTCCATTCATCCGGGTTGATTTCGGCGCTGCAGGCTCCGAAGTTCGGCAGACCGTCATGTTTTCTGTTTCTCTTTGCAGATTAAGTTCCATGTCTCGACGTAGATGCACAGCGTTAAGGGTCCAACCATTTCCGTGTATAAATGTTTATACACGGTTTAAACCGTTTTTGTTTTCATTGAGTTTACCTGTGGCCGCAAACAGTTTGAAAACCGTTTGTACACGGTTTAAATGGTTGGCCAATCTGAAACACTCACAGAGGATGTGCAAGTGAAAAACCTGTGCAATCCTGCAGTCAGGAGTGTCTCTGAAGTCTCCGAGGGTCCTCCCAATCCATCATATTTAGGTACTGGCCATGTCATGCTCAACGAGCGGGATACATTCCTAATATGGTAATTGTTGACGCAACCGATGGCTCGGGAGTCGGGATTGATGCGCTGTGCAGCGCCGCTTCCGCCCTTCAGCAAACTCAGCTCATGATAGTCTAAGCTTCCACATTTCTGATATTCTCTAAATCCCTGTCATTATCTTGTGTTTAACACCCCCATCAGAGTTGAATCAACATGGCTCACAGGGGGATATTCACTGTCTAGCTCATTCCCTGTTGCCCGCATGCAATTCATTTGACCAAGCACTTATCGAGTCAAGCACAATGTGAGCCAGCAGCATTGAAGTGAATAAATGCCTGGTGGCTCAATCTGTGTACTAATTTCAAAGACCCCTAGAAAATACCGTTAGAAACAGTTTTAAATGGTTTTACACTGGTTGGGAGATTCAAGTTTTTCAGCACAATTTATGGTGAAAAATGTTGTTTGTTTTTCAGACATTTTTCACCGAAAAAGGTAGTGAAAAACTCAAAAAATTTTCACTATTTTGTGAGTCTGAGGTGAAAAATTCAAAAGGAAGCTCAAAAGGGGTGAAAAAGATTTGAATTTCTCACCATTTTTTTCAGTGAAAAATGTCTGAAAAACAAACAACATTTTTTACTATAAATTGTGCTGAAAATCTTGAATCTCCCAACCAGTGTTAAACTGTTTAGATACCGTTTCCGTTTAATTTGCATGGCTTCATACACAAAAACTAAATGGTTGGAGCCTTGGATGCGCTGATAGGATAATTGAGAAAACCCGGTTTCCCATGGAAACCCCCCCATATAAGGAAATTTTGCAGAGAAACCCAGAGAAAAGGTTAACTTGAAACCCACTTACGGCACTGGCAATCGGCAAGCGGAGAGTTTCAAGGTTGGATGTACTCATTTTGCCCTGGCACAGGGACATGAAGGCTTCCACACACAAGGTAAGCCTGCCTCCATCTATTCTTGTGCACAAATGCTGTCCTCGGGGGTCCACGCTGTTCCCCTCCCTGCAGCCGAGGTGCTGAGGTGTGCCGACATCAAGGCTCGACGAAGCACTAAATGAGAATGTGGTGAATGGTTCAGTGTTTGTAAAGCTTCCATTTGATACATAGAGGTTCAATTATTGAAGGTATATTTATATCCACCAGGCTGCGTATGTGATAGCACTGACAGAAAGTCTGGCTGGGTGACCCTGCCTTGGAGCTGATCAAAGCCGAAAATGAGCTAGGTGCTGTTTACTCAATAGGGGAAGTCAAAGATGAGAATCGACGTCGATTCTCACGTCGATTCAGGGATCGATTCCGGCATTGATTTTTGATCAAGAATCAACACCAGAATCAATGTTTTCCAGAATCAACACAGAATCAATGTTTCGACTCTGGAGTTGAAACTCGACCAGAATCGATTCCAGAATCGGTCCTAGAATTGTCACCTCACTTATCTGTGACTTATGCACCTTATGATACCTGAATTTTGCTCTTTATTATTTTGGTAAATGGAAAATATAAAATTCAAAATTACAACCAAAATCTTCACTCTGACACCACATCTATCGAAAAGCCATGCCCCCGCTGCTGCAAAGCCTACCTCCAAGTACTCCAAGCCCAAGTCTTCCTCTACTCGAGTCTCGGGCTGCCAAGCCCACCCCCGTCGCTTCCAAACCTCCCACTCGCATCCGAAAACTCTCGAGAAAAGCGAAGGACACCAAGGGAAGTCACGACGGCAGCGATGACAGCGAGCCCAAAAGGACTGGTGACAAAGCTAGGGAGAATCAATGCAAATTTCGGAGTGGAGTCGGGGTCGGTCAAAGTTGGGATTGATTCTGCACGATTCTCTTCG